>PITA01012354.1:0-14623 GCA_004023965.1 Spilogale gracilis | reverse complement strand
CCCCTGAAATGTCGGCAAGAAGGTCACTGCAGCTGCAGTGGCCCTCAGTCCTGAGCTTCACCTCTGAGCCTGGTCTCCCCTACCCTGGGGGGAGGGAGGGGAGATAGGCTCAGGTGCAAAAGGCCATCACTCAACCACAGCCAGATCTCCCCCCAACCCCCGGCTGTGAGATCAGTCAGGCACATAAAATGAACAAACATCACTAGTTTGTTCGGGAAGGAGCTCAGGTGAGAAGTGGGTACAGAAACCATCCCATAAACATCAAAGAACTACAGAAATACTAACAAACATCACAGCAGGATTTAGGGGCAGCGCCACAACAAATGACCGTACAAAGACGCAGCACCTGGGGTTAGAGACACAGTCAAACCCTCTGAGCGCTGTTGAGGGTGGCCCTCGAGTCTGCACCTGCAGTCCAGTACCTCGCATCCCTGCGGGAAGGACCACCCACTCTCCACGTCCACGAAGGAGGAGAGGGACGCCAGGGCTGGCAAGTGACATGCCCAGGGCCACATGTGAGGCACCACAGAGCAAGGATAGAGTCCTGGTTTCCCGACTGCCAGCCGGTGCTCCTCCCTTCGCCCACCCCGTTCTGGAGGGAGTACTTCTCCACACGATACGCACCCCGTGGGCAAGGCTGCTGGGGCGCCCTGGGCTGGCTGGCGACTCTGCAAGGAATGGGGTGCGTACAGTGTGGGTGGGGAGCACTCAGTGAGGAGAAGGATGCAGCCTGGGGCTCCATTGATTTAACTGAGCAAAGCATGGTTTATCTAGATGTCTCGGCAGGAACACGCTGTCAGGATGGGGGAGGCGGTTGCCATGGTGACGGAGCAGCCACCGCGAGAGGACGGAGGCAGCTCTGTCAAGGACCACGCCTCAGGAAGCCACCCCCGCGGGCTCTCCGGGGACACTGGAGAAGGCCTCCTGCACATGGAGGCAGTCTTGTTGGGAAAGAGCCAGCAAAGCTGCTTTTTCTCAGCCAGTTTTCTCCAAAAGATGACCTACTTACAAACATGAGCTAGAAGAACTCTGGCCAAACCACATCAGATCCTGTAAGAGATTCCTGGCATCTTTGGCCTCTGTAGGAATTTGCTACTGGCTGCCACAGCGTGGGTGGCTTAACCAAGAAATTATTCTCTTCCGGTCCTGGAGACTGGAAATTCAAGATCAAGGCGTCAGAAGGTTGGTTTCTTGGAGGCTTCTCTCTCTAGGATGTAGACGGCCCTCTTCTGCCTGTGTGCTCACATATCTTCCCTCTGTGCTCCCCTAATCCCCTCTTCTTGTAAGGACACCAGTCACATGGATTAGGACCCATCCTAAGGGATTCCTTTTAGCTTAATCACCTCTTTAAAGACCAAACACAGTCATGTTTGAGGTCCTGGGGTTAGGACCCCAACATACCACTTTCAGTGGGATACTATTCAGCCCATAACAGGCTTCTTCCCTTCTCCGCTTAGAGTGGTACTAACTATGAGGGTACAATCCTGCTTGGGGAGAAGAGCCGAACTTCTGGGGTCACAGGGGGCCATGGAGAGGGGATAGTCCGTGTGACCCCTCACGCATAAGCCCACTGAAGATGTGGATGTATTGACCGTCATCCCTAAGAAAACAAGAATTTGAGGCTCTGTACTGAATTGCATGTCTTCTTTGGCTCCTAAGGGCTGAGGGAGAAACCCCAGACAGGACGGAGCCAGGTCGCACCCCCTGGGGTGGCTGCCTTCTCATAGTCACTGAGGAAGGGCAAACCAGAGCCCGTCCTGACCTCCCCTCCAGGGCCTCCAGCCCAGCAGCGAAACCAGACAGGCCCACGATGCTGCTCCAAGAGAGACATTCAGGGTGCACAGGATGGGATTTGTGGGGAGGCCTGGAGCTGGTCTTGAAAGGCTGGGAGGTAGAGGCATTAGTGGAGGACTGAGAGGAGTAGGAGTTATTGGGCGCGGGAGCATGTTCCCCATGAAGGGGGCGGTGTAAGGTTGAGGAGCTGCAATAGGGCAGCCAGCTGGAGCCCCGATGGAGAGAGGGTGGGAGACGGGGCTCCAGACGGGGGTCAAGAACGGAGGAGTTTAATCAGGAGCATGTCTCAGAAATGCCAGAGACCCGTCAGGAGGGATCAGAAGTACAGGAGAGACGCATGTTCCCATCACAAGAGCACGTGTTCGGAAAACGCAGCTGCCACTGCACGTGCCCCTAGCCGCCTATGTCACCTGTCACCTACATCACCGCACGGTCCCCACTCTGTCCTGCAGTAGGGGTGAAACCACCCGCTCTCCCTTCAGATCTTAAAGTAGAGCCAGGACACATCATTGTACTGATGGGGCTAGACAGACCACGGGCAAGTGCGCCCACTTCTCAGAGCTCATCGCCACATCGCCCACAAAACGGAGGGAATGACAGCACCCCGAGGCGAGCCGTGCGGGGGGCGGCTGGAGGCAGAATGACAGTGGCTGCTGCGGGGGCTGCCGCTGTCCTCACTGCGAGGCCGTGTGGGGAAGCGCGTGCGTCCTGCACCCAGAGGCCACGAGACCCTGCCCCTTCCCAGCTGGGTAACTCTGGGCGACTACTTGCCCTTCCTGTGGCTTCGTTTCCTCGTCTGTAAGAGAGGGATGTTAACAATGCCTACTCCAGTGTTGTCAGCAGGATAAAAGAGAATTAGGACCCGCAGCGTGCTTAGAGCTCTGCTGGGCGCAGAGTAAGTGCCCAGCAAGGCGTGATGGTGATGGCTGAGTGCGAGCCGGTGTGGGGAGGACCCGCAGCAAGGGCGGCCCCTGGAGTCAGCACCACGGACAGCGGCACGAGCGCTCAGCCCTCTTGGAAGCCCCAAGCAGAATCCCAGTGCTGGCAGGAACTTAACCACTTGCTTTCTGGGTGAAAACTGATTTTGGGGATTCAGACTCAGGGCATTTCTGAGCACATATTCCTGTTCCTTCTCTGTAGAGTGGTACTACAGGAGGAGGAACAGGGCAGCCAGTAGGGTGCCTGACAGCAGCTGAGGGTCAGTGTGGGTTGTCTACACAGCCCATCAGGCCCTGGGCTCCCTACTGTCCTCCCAGCCCCCAGCACTGTCCTCTGCCAGTCGTCTCCTTTGCTCCCTGCATGGGGAACACGCCCACCCACAGGCTGAGTGTGGACCGAGCTTTGGAGCCTCTGCCCCTCATCAGCACACCATGCCACCTCACTTCAGGGCCTGCCCTGTCAATGGCAACAAGAAATTTGCTCCAGACCGAGGTTTGGTGAGATGCCAGCTTCCACCATGAGGAGTCACTCGGGGGGAGAAAAATCAATTGAACCATCTTCGCAATTCTCCGAGTGCTAAACACAAAGCAGAGACCCATTAGCTGAGACCCTCAGTGCAATCTGTTACCTTTAAAAGACATCGAGCTCCAGAAAAATCACTCAGAGTTGCCTAACTGTCCCCAATGTTGGTATCACAGGATGTGAGAGGCTGTTTAAACAGATACAGACACAGTGCTGGGGAGAAAGGGGGCTTCACAATCAGAGATGATGCAACAAGGTAGAGGGCTAGCCTCCAAGACCTGAGGACCTGCTATTTAGGAGGGAAACACGGGCCACCTGCTGGGCCCGATTACTGCCAGGCCTTTCCCAAACACGATTTCTTTATTCCTTACAAATATCCTTAAGGACAAGGAATTTGGTCCATTTTACACTGGTGGAAACTGGTGGTCAAAGAGGTTACACAATGAATCTGACTGCAGATCTGCCAGACTCCAGAGCCCAGACCGCTGCTCATTCGTGCCGGGGGTCTCTGAGCTCCCCCGGAGCCCAGATTTACAAGGGGAGTGTCTACATCCTAACACCACATGGAGACTGGGATTCCCCCACCCAAAATGGTCATATACAACCTAAGCACTTACTATGTGCTGGACCCTGCATTATGAATGGGGCTCAGAGAGGGCTCAGGCAGGGTGTACCTCATCTCAAGGGTTTCAATAGAAAACCGGGAGAGGAAAACCCAGTATGACCAGGGAGTGTGGGCACAGTGGGGCTCTGAGAGCCCAGGAGGCACGCAGAGTGGACAGAGCAGTGTGAAGGGTGAAGGGGCCTGTGGGTGATGCTTATGGGCAAAGGGGAGCCACCCAGGCTATGAGAAGGAGAAAGAACAGTCCAGAGGAGGAACAGCAGAGGCAGAGCATCCCCTTCCCCTAACCCTCCCCCCAACAACATGAAGGGAAATCCAACGGCCTGAAGATGTGGGCAGGCCTGATGCACAGGAACCCAGGGAGGCGACCAGGGGCCAGCCACCGTGAGCCCCTGGGCATCTGAGAGATTCGGACTTTGTCCAGAAGCCAGTAGGGAGTCACTGAGACCTTTAAGCGAGGGCCCAATGTGCTCAGACCAGAGGTTCTGATGAGCTGCTCTCCCAGCTCTGTGTGGGGCTCGCTGGCTGGGCAGCATGGGTTTCAGGCAACGGGCCAGGCAGGATGGTAGGAACCGTGTGGCTACAGCGGGGCCTTGGCAGGGATGGAGAGGAAGGCATGATTCCAGAGCCATCCAGGGGGAGGATGGAAAGGGCTTGGCACCGCCTTCCATCTTGGGGGCGAGGGAGAGGAAGGTGCCTGGCACACGCACACACAGGCTCCATGAGCACCGGGCTCCCTGCCTCTCTGCGCAAGCAGCCACGTCTCAAATCAGCAGCGGAAAGGTCCTCCGAGTCAGCTTTCTCACTCTCCATTCACACTGGTCCAAACAACGCCCACCTTCTCTCCTTTATTAAGGTTTTCCTTTCTCTCAAAACCTTTGCTAGAGATCAATTCTGCTTAGGTGGAAAGTATTACAAGAAGATAATACGGCAGCAGGAGACTTTGGGGGGGATCAGAGCCTGAAGGGCAGAGCCCACCGGAGCAAGCCAAGACATGGGATGGGAAAAGTTAAAGGAACCTGAAGCCTCCGGCCCAGAACCCCTGGCCATGTGCTTGCCCAAAAGGGGTCTCCCGATTCGGAGCCATTCCCCAAGCTCGGCAGGCGTTGCCAGCCTCTGCCCACGCTGGAAGTGAAACGTCTTTTCTAGTTACTCGGCAGCACAAGACCCGGCATCACGACCACAGCCCGCGGTCCCGACATCTCTTCTGCCAGGAGGCTGGCCTCCGCCGTGCGGGTACCTTCTCTGCGCGGGGCCCCTGGGGCTCCTCACGCTGGTGGCCAAGCAGCAGTGGTCCCCTGGGAGTGCCACGTGCAACACGGCTCCCTGGAGAACTGGTCTCAGCGGGGAGGTGGCCGCAACCACCGCGGGCCCCTGAGACTCCCCGCCGCCCCTTCCGTCTGCCTACTGGGTGCTCACTTTCCACCGGCGGGGGCTGCCAGGAGCCCGGCTCGGCCGCCATCAGCGATCTGCGGCAGCCACACGCCTCGACCTCAAGAGACAGGTCGTCTTTCTACTCTGTCAGCTATCGATTCACCTGCACAAAATGAAGAGGCAGCGCATGCGTTTAACACCGAGTTAGGTGCTGCGAGGACCTGCAGTCAGGGGAGACTCCCGGGTTTCCAGGGGAACCCCTCATGACTGACGCTCCTCTCCTCTCTCGTCACTAGCCATCTCCTCCTCACCCGGCCTGGATTCAGGCAGCCCCGTGTCTGATTATTCACTTGGCAAAACCCCCAGCCCGCCTCCCGCCCCCCCTGGCCCACACCTGCAGCCCCGCAGATACCTAGGGCTGGAAACTGCGCAGCACCGGGCTGTGATCTCGCTACACCTGCTGGCTCGCTGCACGCAGGGTAAGGAGCTCGCTTATTACATGAGTGGTTTACAGTCTGTGGGCTCCAGGAAGGAAGGGGTCTTTGTCTATCTAATTCAAAGTCTGGCATACAGCCTGGTATACAGTAGGTACTCAATAAATACAGTGGTGTATGGCATGTGGACAGGGCACAACTTGTGTGTTTAAATGGGGCGAGGAGGCACAGCTGATCATAAGGACTCAGGAGGACTATGCCTGCTGTCCTGCAGTGGATCAACCCTCTTTTCTTGCTCATGACTAACCTGTTCCGATGTCCTGTGGCCACCTGGGTCCAAAAGACAGTTGTCACACGGCCCGGTGCCCCACTACTCCACTGCCTCCTGCCCATGGCCACGGCCCTGCCTACCCATTGCTGCCTCCACCTGGATCTCCTTGCTGGGCTCCTGGCCCCCAGTCTTGCCTGCTGGAATCCAGTCCACCCAGGACACACACGCAGAGCCCTCCCACTGTCCTCGCCTGCCATGCCCTACCATGCCCACCCATGCCCACCACAGCTGGAGCGGGTGCTGCCCCGGTCACAGTAAGGGTGATGTCCCTGACATGGCCTGGAGACCGCCACGGGCAGGGCCGAGTTTCTTTCATTGTCCCTGTGTCCCCGGGGCTCAGCATGGGCCCAGGTCTGAAGAGGCACCAGGAATTTAAGGCTGAATAAAAGGGAACACTATCCCTTACACAGCTGTGGGCTTCCAGTTTGTAAAGGACGTGGGCATTCGCAGTGTTACCGAGTCCTTACAGCAGACCAGCCGCGCCAGTCCCGCAGGGGGCACGTCCCCAACCTGGGCCTGAGACACGGAAGCCGGAGCTCCAGGAGGGAGGCCGCAGTGGGTGGCCTGAGGGCAGGGCAAACCGCCCGGGGCCAGGCCACAGAGGCTGGACAGTGGGTCCCAGCTCTGCCCCCATCGGCTCAGCCCCCAGTCTCCCCGAACTTCTATTTCTGCTTCTGCAAAATGGGGTGATAAGGTGCCCCTGCATTCAGCTTTCACGCCAACACTAAGCTCAAGTGAGTCAACAGCACACACACTACTGAGTGCTGGGAGAAAATGCTGAGGACAGCCCGCGGCAGTCCTGTGAGTCCCGTGCCCACATCGTTTGCAGACTGGGGGCTCCCATGGGACCTATCTTGTTCTGCTGGGAAACTGGTCAACACCTCAAACTTAGCAGGGGACGTCGGGCTGTGCGATCCACCTCGGGGGGCCCCAACTGCTGGGGCAGTGCCTGCCTTTCTGAGAGACCCCCCCACAGTGACCCCCTGTGGCACCCTGGGCTCAGGCCTGACCAGTTAGAGCACTGCCTCCCCCGCCCCAACAATCACTGGTTCGGAGGTGCCCTTACGGCCCCATCAGAGCCCGTGGGGTGCCATCTGGGGACTTGGTGGGACAGGTCACAGAAAACTGGTCTCTTTCCTCTTGAACTTTATTCTGGGGGTGCAGGGCATAGCCCCAGTTTGCCACCATGGGGCACCTGAGATAAGCCAGAGCAGAGAGCAGATGCAAGAAGAACAGAGAACCATCTAATGATGTTGTTTCAGCCCCTAGCTCCAGCTGTGCCTGAAGCCTTCTTATGGTCCCTAAGTCAGTAAATGCCCATGTTTTGATTGAGCCAGCAAGGATGAGATGTTCTAAGCCTTGCAACCAAAGGAGTCCTGGCCAGCTGAAGCTCTGAGCCGCAGGGACAAGGGCAGGGCCCACTGGGCTCCCGGCCTGAACGGAGGGTCAGGCGAATGTCCAGCCCAGCCCTCTCCACCAAGCCAAATCTGAGCTGCCATTCCTTCTGAGCAGCTCCAGCCTCAGCCTGTCCTTGAACCTTTGGGATCACTCCAGTCCACTTCCAATCACCTGGCTCAGAGCCCTCCACCCCTTCGGGGCAGGAAGGAGACAAATGCTCCTGCTTCCTGACACACAGAGCGCCAGCTCTGGGCACATCCAAGAAGGGCTTACTGAACGTGCCCCCTGTGGTCCTAAGGGGGAAGGATCAGTGAGGCTCACAGGATCCGGTTACTCCCCAAGGTCAGCGAGCTTAAGGGGCAGAGCGAGACTCCCGCAGAGGCTCACAATGACCCACAAAGCCTCCTGCTGGGCTCAGAAAGAATACATGCTTGCTCTCTTCTCCTCTGACCCCCTTTCTCCCCGTTCCCAAGGTCCCTCTGCTGAGTGGCCTCCAGCCAGCCCATGGCTCTCAGCCCTCAAAAGCTGTTCGCTACCCTCTGTCTCTCCTTCGAACCCTCCAGACTGTTCCTTCCTGCTCCCACACCCCCTCCCAGCCAGCCCTGGCTTCTGCTTGGAGGGACACAACCCATTCGTGACCTGAGAGAAGTCAGCAGCAGTAGCAGGCCTGACCCCCCGTGTTGGGAGCTCTCGCGGCAGGAGCTGCCTGGCACCCGACACAGAGCGGACATGTGGAAGACTAACAGCTTGCACGGCAGTTCTGGGGGGTTGCCTCCTCCCCCAAGCCACTGCGCATCTGGGAGGCAGACTTCACACAGGGCAATTGTACATAAAGGTCGGATGTGGGGGTTCAAGGGCTGGGGGGCTGGGCTGGACACGTGCTAGGTGTGAGCTTTGAGCAAGTTCACTTGGGCTCCCCGAGACTCAGTTTCCCATTGGCCCCGGAGGTCACGACAGCACCTACCTCCCGGGTGGCCGTGAGGGTGACGTGAGTTGACATGAGCGCATGTTGAGGTCAGCCGCACAGCCCCGCTGTGGAGGATCATTATTATCGGTCTGCACACAGTGACACGGTAGCAACCTGCCTGCTTTGTCCACGGGCCCCTCCCAGGCCCGTGCTTGTGTACCTAGTTCTTTCTTCACCAGCCAGCAGGGCCTAGAGTCCCAGCTTGCCCAGCTACAGGGGACCTCCGGCAGGGGACCCCATCCAACTGGGCTCCTGACACCTTGACTGTCACCCTAAGTCCTGGGTGGGACCCCAAGGCTATTGTTCATCACACAGCCTCTGGCTGACTCTCTAGCGGGACATCCCTCATCCGGGAGGGCAGACCCCAGACCCTCTCTCCTCTGGGGTCCCCAAGGCAGTCCCAGAAGAGGGGCAAGGGGTCGAATATAACCCTCAGCAGCCACGAATTTAGAGTTTTAGAATTTTCATAAACCAGCTCATCGGGATTCCCGATCAGGGCCTCCCTCCTGAAGAAGCTGAGCAAAAGCAGAACGGAGCCAACCACCTCCTCCCGGAAGCCCCCGGGAAAGCCCCCCGGGAGAAGGCGGGGCCTGCAGCGGGAAGGATACTGAAGCTCCTGTCGGTGATGGCCAGGTGCCAGAGGTTGATGCGCAGGTCGTCCGCCGACATGTAGGTCTCGCAGTCGCTGTTGACGGAGATGGAGTTGATGTGGTAGGTGTGGCCGTTGGCGAAGACCCTCCGCGGGCTCACCTCCACCATCAGATCCATGGGCTTCAGCACAGGCACCTGCGGGGGAGGGGCGGTCTGCAGGGTAACGAGGTGACGGAGGGGGACGCAGGGGGCCAGAGGCCCAAGGCAGAGACGGCATGCTGGGGCTACACGCTCAAAACCGGAGGCCGGGAATGTGCCCATGGGCATCCATCCTGCACGGGCTGGAAATAAGCGGCGCCCAGTGGCCAATATCCGCCAGCCCTGCAGGAAAGCATGGCCTCCTGGGATCGGTCCTGAGCCTGCTGCAGGACTTTGAATAAGTGGCAGAACCCCTCTGCACCCCAATTTCATTGCCCCTGAAACAGAATGAGAGGATACCATGGCAACACCGGCCAACTCTCCACCATTTCTGTTTCCTCATCACAAGGCAGTGGCTGCCCAAGCAAGAACTACATTTCCCAGCTACCCTTGCTGTCATGGGGTGGCCATGTGACTGGTTCTGACCAGTAGGATGTGAGCACAATGACAGCGGCCCTGGCGGGCTTTCTCTACCTGCTTTCCCTTCCCACTGCTGGAAGGTGAGGACCCGAGCTTTAGAAGTGAAGGCCCCTGGGATGGAAGGCGGCTGCGTCCTCGCAGCGGCGTCCTGTGTCCTCCAGGAATGCCGACCGTGGGCCTTTCCATGTGTGAGGAAGACATTTCCGCGTGTTGGGTCCTGCAATGCTGGGCTCTCTGCTCGGGCGGCCGGTGTTAGCCTAACTCACAAGCCCCCGCCGGAGAGGACAGCATCAGGTCCTGTGCCTTTACTGCCTTCCATGCCCTCTGCCTGGAACGATCACCCCCTTCGAACACCTGTTATGCGGACTCCTCCTGCAAAGCCTAGAAGCAACAGCCCCCAGGGAGAGGGGTCCCGGGCCTGCTCACCTCCGGCACACTGTGCACCTCCGTATCAGGGCTCCTAGCATACGCTGCGCTGGGTGTCGGGCATAAGGCCCCTTCCCAGGAAACTGTGAGGTCTCTGAAGCGCCAGGGACGGGCAGTCTCTCCCCGGCCTGGCCCAGACTCGATGCTCAGGAAGAGGGGACGGCACGGCCATCCCGTCCTGGGTGGGGAGGCTGGGTCCCAAGATGACCCTGACAGGTCAAAGGCCCAGAGCCAGGAAATGCAGAGCCCTGACTGGCCCATCGGGGCATCTTGATGGAAAGGCAGGAGCCTGAAGCCTTACGGCCTGGCCACCACGAGGATTAACCTCACTGGGGACCTTACCCCTCTGGGCCTGTTTCCTTATCTGTGAGGAGGGGTATGCTGGCCCCTGCTAAGGGCTTCTGTGAGGATCCCAGGAGTTCATGAAGGTCAAGTGCACTTAGAATAGCACCCCACACATGGCGAGTTCTCAGTCTGTGCTAGAGCCTGACTTCCTCCTCAGGAGGTGATGCAAGGCGGGGGACAGGCCTCATAACGGTGACACAGGTTCCAGCGTGGGTCCCAGGGGGGCTTCATGGGCTACAGGCACCACATCCAGGAGAGAGGCAGCTCGGCTGGCCTCCGAGCGAGGAAGAGCTCGGGGTCCTGGTGTCCTATTGTGCATCCTTATCGGCTAACTGCCGGGCTCCTGGGCCTAGGGCAGCAGTTACTAGGGAGAGCAGTTACTAGGGACTGCAAGCCAAACCGGGTGAAGAACGCAGGGCCAGACAGGCTGCCTGCCCTCGGGTGGGAGAGAAAGACAATAACCGACACAGAAGGGAGCGTGTGTGCGTGAGCGTATGTGAGAGCTCACACAGCACAGGTGCTCTGCAGAAACATAAAACAGGTGCAAGTTTGGGGTGACAGGGTGGCAGGGGGGGTGCCAGGCAGGAAGGGCAACCTGGAGGGGACGTCGGAACAGGGCTGACGCAGGCTGTGTGGCTCGGATTTGGGATGATGTGGGACCTGAGAATCTCCTTCTCCCAGTGGACCTCTCCTGGGTGCACCTCACTCAGGCTGGGCCAGGGGCTCCCTGGAGGGGCCACAGTCCGTCACAGGCCTGGCCCATGACGAGGCTGCGGCCCTGTTCCTGCAGTGGCCTGGGAACGGTCAGGGGAGCACCGTGTCTTCTCGTGTTCATCTCTGTGTGGCTGATGCTCAGCCCAGGGCCCCGCACAGAAGGGTCCCCGCGGGAATGAGTCAGTGGGTCAGTGAATAAACGAATGGGCTGTGTCCCTTGAGCTCCCCGGGAGCTCTGGTGCTGCCGCCGGGGGGCGGGGAGCACTGCATGTTCCTTCTCGCGCACAGCACCAGGGGGCCCAGTGTGAGTCTTTGCCAGCATGTGTGCCCGCGTGTGCGTGAGCGTGGGTGTGGGTGCGTGCATGCGTGAATGTGGGTGTGTGTGAGTGTGCACGTGTGTGAGCACGAGTGTGGGCGTGTGCGACATCAGTGTGCACGGCTGCCTGGCTCTAGGCTGGTCTTTTGTCGCTGACTCTGTGCCTGAGCTTGTAGGGGCTCTGCCTGAGATGCGAGTGGGTGGAGCGGCCGGGCCTCCGCCATGCCCATGTCCCCCCGTGGCGGACAGTCTAGGTCAGCTCTTAGTCTTCCCTTCCCTTTCCCCCGTCCCCAGGTCCTCTGGATTCTCTCAAGTCACACCTGTCCCTGGAGAAGTTCAGAGCATTACTGGCCTAGCAGAGTCTTGGATCTCAGTCTGCCTCCCCTCCTTCCAGCAACATCGCTTCCCTGCTTCCCCTTCCGGCAGCCTTGGCCTACACCCAGGGCTTCGGCCACTTACTGCTATCCCCAAACCCCATGTCAAAGCCATTAAAAGAACAAAGGAGAGGAAGAGTGAAAATAAATATGCACTGAAGGTCTGCGTGTCTCATGATTAAAACACTTCCTCTCCCCCGGCCCTTCTAGAAGCCACAGTCCAGTCAAGGTGAGAGGCAGGAGGGCAGACGTCTAAACACTGAGTTGTGGAATACACAAGGCTAGACTGCACAGAAGCAGGCTGAGGGTTTTTGCATGGCTTGAGTAGAAATGGCTTTATGGAGAAGAAGGCTACTGGGGTTTTAAAGGATGAATAGGAATTCACCAAATCAACAAGGTGGAGTGACTCTATGTCTGTTTCCTTGGAGGACTGGGCACTCAGCCTGACCCGGCCCACCTCTGAAACCCAGAGATCTAGCACTGGGCCCAGTGCAGAGCAGCTTGTGAGTAAATAATAGCACCAACCTCCAGCGGGAATGGCTTGGATTCAGTAAAAAGCTGCACACGGCTCGGTGGCTTGGGTGACACGGGAAGAGACAAGGAAGAGAGGAGGGGAGGAAAGACCCAGATGTCCCTGTTCTTTCTCCCTTTCTCCTGCTCCAGTCTCAGCGAATGGTTAAGGGTCAACTTGGGATGTGGGTGAGATACTGAGCGAAGTCTCAGATGCTGGGAGGGAAATAAACAGATTCCTGCGGGCCACGGGCTCTGCCACAAACGCCAAGCCCATCAGGAAGTGATAATTGCATCCTTCCCACTAGATCAAAGCCTCATAAACTTCCTGGGGGCTGGGGGGGTTGGAGGGGGCACATCACTTCCATTACTCACTGTGGAAGCTAATTGGCCTCCTGGCTTTCTCAGAATTTATTTGCACAGTTTGCCAGTCATTTAGAGGCTGATATGCTTAAACATTTATTTCTTCATCTCGGGAACAACATTGGTTATCATCTCATACTTATGATGCCTCGATGGACACATAGTGAGTGTATATGCTGAGCTGTTTCAGGGAAAGTGAGTCCTCGTCCCCATTTTGCTGGTGAGGAAATGGAGGCACAGGGCAGGGCCCTGCCTACAGGCACCTGACGCACCGCGAGTGGATGGGGGAGCGGTCGGGGAGCCCAGGGAGGCACTAACATCCCACGCCAGGCCTCACCGCTGTTCCACCCTCCCCCAGGAGTGGCGCACCCTCAGAGTCTCGAGTTGGCCCCCCTCTCCCAGGAGAACAGGAGCTCGTGCGAGGTGACCCAGTCTTTCCCGACTGGCCAAAACACGGAAACTGAAGCTGCATGAGCAGTACCTATGAGGCTCACTCGTGGGCCTCGCGCCACCTCCTTGCAGCCAGGCTGGTCCCAGGAGCAGGGGACAGTAAGACTCGGACCCCATCCCGCCCCCAAGCTCTTTGTGTCACTGAGGTCTCCCTGTGCCCTGAGCAGGGCTGGGCACAAAGCAGGTGCTCAGTAGATGTGCGATGCACGAGTAAATCCAAATGAGCCATGCACCAGCATCCCCTTCAGCAGACACGAGCAGAGCCCCCGCCGTGTTCCAGGCTTGGTTCTGGAAGCCAGGGACAGACAGGTGGCCGTGCTATGCTCCCTGCCCGCCAGAGAAGGACAGGGACAGACTTCTATGGACTCCTCCTGCAGGACACCACTGACCATCCCCACAGCTCTCCCGGGAGTCTGGGGCCTCACTCCCATGTCACGGGAGAGCCTGGGATGCCCACTCTGGAATGAGACTTCCCTGGGTGGATCCCGGCTCTTGTTTCATCTGTCACATGGGGTTGATAATCATGGGTCCTGTTCACAGGACTTCATTGAGAACAGAGGTACAATAAGAAGAGTGCTTGGAACTCATGCTGGGTGCGCTGCTTAAGCTCATTCCAGACCGGGAGTCAGCAGAGGCTCGTGGAGGCTGAGTGCCTCCCAAGGCCATGCCCCCAGCAGGTGGCCCAGGCAGGAATGGAACCTGGATCCTGGGACTCCAGAGCACTCTCTGACACATCTCGCAGCGTCTGGAGGAACGAGGAGTTCTTTTGCCTTTTAATCACGCGTTGGCATGGCCCCGCAGCTGAGGCCTCCTGGCCTCTGTTCGAATAACAGTCGTCTTTCCTGCTGAGTAGGCAGCAAGGATCACCCGTTCCAGGGCTCTCTCGGCCCCTTGGCAAAGGGCTTGGAATCCACGAAGTTCAGCCCAGGGGTTTTCCCGGACACGCGTCACCCCGCCTCATCCCCACATCACTTCTGGGAGAAAGAGGACCGTCTGCTTTGCTCATGAGGAGCCCGAGGCTAGAGGCAGGGAAAAGCCTGCAGCCTCCCCACGGGGAAGCAGTCCAGGCAGGACCCGAACACGGCTCTGGCTCAAATCTCAAAACCCTTCAAGTCCTGAAGTCTCACTGTTTCACGTAAGAAGCCTACACTGCTTCCTGCTTGCCAGAACTTTCCACATTCCACATCTCACCTGCAGCGATGTCACCGTGGAGAGGTCCTTAAGCTTCCCTTCTTCATCTTTTAGGTTATATCCCTCAGGCCTTTTATCTCGTTCTGTAATCTTCCATAGTTTGATAGTTTTATCTTGAAAACAGAGAAACGAGACCCATGATTAACACCAGCACGGAGCATAGTCCATGAGATAGGGGTGTACCAGGCCAGGAATTCCACTCGTGGAAGCCCATACAGAAACGGGCCAGAAGCTCAAAGTACTCTGGAATGCTAAACCCCCCACATGGAGAGCAGCTGTTCTGGAAAGCCCCATAGCCCTGCGATGGACTTTATGGGATGAGGAATAAACTTTTGTTCAATCGC
>PITA01012353.1:0-62355 GCA_004023965.1 Spilogale gracilis | reverse complement strand
CTGTCCTCCAGTTTGCCCCTCATGCACCGCAAGTAAGTGAGACCATGCGATACTTGACTTTCTCTTCTTGGCTTATTTCACTCAGCATAATCTCTTCCAGTCCAGTCCATGTTGCTACAAAAGTTGGGTATTCATCCTTTCTGACGGAGGCATAGTATTCCATTGTATATATGTACCACATCTTCTTTATCCATTCATCCTGTTGATGGGCACCTTGGCTCTTTCCACAGTTTGGCGATTGTGAGTGGGAAAAACAGACCAATTACATAGGCAATCCCTTACCTGGGTGCATGATGATCTCATTAAACATAAGGGATACATTTCATGAAACCAGCCTGAAATGTATCCCTTATGTTTAATGAGATCATCATGCACCCAGGTAAGGGATTGCCTATGTAATTGGTCTGTTTTTCCCACTCATCTTCTCTTTTTTGGTAGCAGTATACTGGTTTTAGAATTACAGTCTCTTAATACATTTTACTATCTAGTAAGACAAATGTCTCACTCTTATAAATGGTAGAAAGACTGTTTATTTCATGGATGTAATCTTTCAAGTAATCATATATATGATTTCAGAAAGATATTTTAAAAATGAATTGTGACATTGCTGTGGGATTTACTTACGTTTATGTACAACTTTGGTATGAATGAGCATCGTTACAAATTTAAATATTCCCTTCTGGGAACATAGAATATCTCCATTTACTTCAGAATTTTTAAAAAGTCATTTAATAACATTTTGTAAAATTTCTTTATCTGGATTCCTTACATTTCTTTTTAAGATTTTTCCTGTGTACTTCAAATTTTTGCTGCCATTGAGAATGGGCAATTTTTCATTTTCAAAATCTGTTTCACTGGTATATATAGAAAAGACTTTTTAAATTGAGATATAATTTACATTTGATAAAATGCATAGATCTGAAGTGCTCGGTTTGATGAGTTCTAGCATTTGTGTTCACCCACGTAACCACCATCCTCAGCAAGGTATAGAACATTTCCATTGTTCCCGAAAGTTCCATCATGTCCTTTTCCAGTCAGTCCCTCCACCCTACCCTAACAGCCGCCAATATCTGACTTCAATCACAATTTCCTGTTCTTATACTTAATAATTTGTGTAGGAGGGAATTCTTTTGCTCAACATAGTTTTTGATTTTTAACCGTGTTGTGGAGTATATCAGTAGTTTGTTCCTTTTCTTTTTTTTTAACTGAGTAATTAATATTACAGTGTATGAACACACCAGAATCTGTTTATTCATTCTTCAGCTTTTGGACATTTGGGTGGTTTCTAGTTTGGGTGTTTTTTTCTTTGCTTTTGTTTTGGCTAATATGAACACAGCTGTTATTAATATTCTTGTGTTAAGTCTATGGGCAGACATATGTTTCCTTTCTCTTGGGTAAATACCTGGGAGTAAAATTCTTTGGTGGTAAGGTAGATAAATGTTTTGTAAGAAAAGCATATAATTTCTTAGTACACTGTACTATTTTGCGCATTTCACAACAGCAGTGCATGTGAGTTCTCATTGCTTTATGTCCCCCTGATATTTGGTGCTGTCGTCTTTTTATCTTTGCTATTCTAGTGATGGTGTTTCCTTGTGGTTTTCCTCTAGACTAATGATATCAAGCACCTTTATAGCTATCCATGTATCTTCTATAAAAAAATTATATTTTAGCTTCTTGCTCATTTTTATTGAGTTGTCTTTTGATTTATGATTTTTACGTATATATCATCATCTACCCGTTTCATTAGTTTCAGGAGTTCCTCACATGGTTGTCATTGATTTCTAGCAAAGCAATCATATCTTCTGTGCAGAATCATATTTGCTCCTTTTTTGTAATAATTTTACCTTTTATGTATTTTTCTTATGGCATCGGCTAGAACTTCCTGAACTCTTGACTAGCAGGAGCAATAGCTGGAATTTTTGTTCTGATTTTGAATTCAATGACAATACTCTTCATGTTATATCATTGTTGTATTAGGAATGGATGTTGAGGGGCGCCTGGGTGGCTCAGTTGGTTAAGCAACTGCCTTCGGCTCAGGTCATGATCCCAGAGACCCAGGATCGAGCCCCACACCGGGCTCCCTGCTCGGCAGGAAGCCTGCTTCTCCCACTCTCAGTCCCTCTGCTTGTGTTCCCTCTCTGGCTGTGTTTCTCTCTGTCAAATAAATAAATAAAATCTTAAAAAAAAAAAAGGAATGGATGTTGAATTTTATCTAGTACCTTTTCTATTGAGATTCTTCCTCTTTAATCCATTGATGTATTTACTAATTTTGAGATATCCATGCATCTTGAAATAAACCCTACGTGGTCGAGGTATATTATTAATACCCTTAGGTTTTATTTGTCAATATTCAGGATATTTCAACTATATCCATATAAGAATTAGCCTATAGGTTTGTTTGTTCACTTGTTTATTACTATTTTGTTGGAGGGGCTTATGTCTTTTGTGTTCCTTTGTCAGATGTTAGTTTCAGGGTTATACTAGACTCAATGTAAGAGTTGTTATTTTCGGGCGCCTGGGTGGCTCAGTGGGTTAAAGCCTCTGTTTTCAGCTCAGGTCATGATCTCAAGATCCTGGGATTGAAGCCTACATCGGGTTCTCTGCTCAACAGGGAGCCTGCTTCCTCCTCTCTCTGCCTAGTTGTGATCTCTCTGTCAAATAAATAAATAAAATCTTTTTTTAAAAAAAGAGTTGTTATTTTCTCCTTTGGAACATATTTTTAAATAACTCAGTTACATATGTCACATTTTGGTTCTTATCCTGCTACCCATTTTACCCTTGAGTGAGTTCCTTAAGCTCACACCTCCTCTTCCCATATTGTTACTGGCCAGTGCTGAGCTCCAGACGTTCCCAAGCCCCTCTTGACCTACTCTTAGTCTGACTGCTGTACATACAGGCTTTGTCAGTGTCCTTTGTATGGGTGGCCCTGGGTCGCCGAAGCTTGCATTTTGCTTTGGAGTGAGTTCTCCTATACTAAGTCAGAGGGCATTTATGCGAGCGTTTAGGGCACCAGCAAGCTCAGCTCACACTGACAGTGAGCCGTGAAATAGATTGAAGTATATGAAATTACTAATAGCCCATCACTTTTTACCTGCAAAAGTGGAACTTTCACATAATTCAAACTAATACTTGGACTCTCTTCTGCCAGATGTCTAGGAGCACCGGGAGGCTGGGGAAGTCTTCATATCTTTTCTGTTGGAGAGCATAGAGGTGGATGCCTGTATTAGGTGTGGTTGGGGCCCCCAGTGTTGGGAAAGGTTTCCTGATGAACATTTTCAACATTCTTTTTACATTTCACTAGCTTGTCCTTGAGAGTTATGTTTTGATCATTTAAACCCCTTCCTAACCAAAAGGAGTGTCCTGTCATACCCTATGGCATCTGACTGGATGAGTAGCAGAAACATGTGCACAGTGAAAGCAGTGGCAAATTCCATAACCAATTAAGCCTCTTCTTAATGACTAAGGATATCATATAAAATCCAAGATAATCTTAGGAAATTAGCTAATAACAATGGAAGCTTGAATAGCATAAATTGCAGGCTTATTACAATGGCCTCCTAATTGGTTATCACGATCCTATTTGCCTCTTCACTTCATGATGTTCTCTAAGCAATAGCTAGAATGATCCCTGTTAATTTTTGGCTATTTCCTGTCCCTTCTTTCAGAATAAGAGCCCAAGTCCTACAGGATTTGGACCTTGTCACCCATCATCTCTCACTTCATCTCCAATCCTTTCCCAAATATTTTCTCCTCTCAAGTGGCAGTGGAGGCTCCTTCTGCTGTTCAGAGGCTCCTGCCTCTGGGACATTTTTCTCTGCCTGAACCACTTCTCCTAGAAATGCAGATGCCTTTGCTCCTCACTTCCTTCAGGTCTTCTTTTCAGTGTCATCCCCTCTGAGGTCTTCCCTGACCTCACTATTTAAAATTGCATTTCCTTCCACTACCTCCTATCTGCCTATCATTTTTGGTAATACATTTTTACTATTTAATGTACAATATAGTTTACCGTTTTAATTGGTTGTCTTGAGTTCTAGAATATCAGCTGCAATGGCCACTCTGTCACAACAAGAATTCTTACCTCCTTCCCCCCCCCCCCTTTGTATTCCCAGCACCTCATATAGTGCCTGGTACATGGTAGGCATTCAACACACATTGTTGAATAGATGAATAAAAAAGTGTAAAGTGAAGACTCCTTCTCTCTTTTTTGAAAACATGCCCAGGTCTCCCCTGCCTCCTACAAAGCTACCTTTGTTCTCCTGCGTGAATGAACTACGCCTTTGTAGAGAGAAGATAGGCTGAGGACATTGACTGCAGAGAACACAGACTGCCATGACTCTATGGAGTCAGGGAATTCCTCAGGCCATCATGGCAACCTTGGTGCACAGGTTTGTCCCCTAGAACACCCCAATGCATGGAATGGCCTTGGGCCATTACCAAGAAGTAAATTCTTTGTAGCAGTTGACTTATTCTTTCTAGAAAGGCCTGTGAGTCTCAACTGGACTGTTGGGTGGAGAAAACTGCAGACTCTGCTCAGTCCTGGGAGTCGGAATGAGAGGATTATTCTAAAATCCTAATAGGATATTTTGACACCTTTTGAAAGGCACTACCTATAAATGAAGACTTATGCTCACAGAGAGCCCAGGGAGATAGAAAATATCTTCAGACCCATCCTCGACACTGGTGAACTTTGTGACCATAGCAGGCTCATCAGCCTCTCTGATGGGATCTGATAACCTTCTGTGGCTCCTAGAGCTGTACCATTTTCGAAGGATATTTCACGTGTTTTCTATCCTGTGTAATTCTTTTTCATAGCCTAGGAAATTCCTGTAGCATCTGTGTGTCTCCTCTATCCAGCCAGTAGATCCAAGATGTAAGAATGTTGTCAGATGTGGGTTGGAGAGGAGTTTTTGCTCTGTGCTTTCCCTGATCGAAAAAAATCTTCAGTCAAGGTCACTTCCCTCTTTCCTTTCTTCTCTTCTCTTCCTGTAGAGGTGACTGATCCTCATTCACTGATACATTGTGCTTGATAGTTCTGGACCTACTCTGTGCCACACACTGCTCTAGGAGGTATGGGGGTGACACAGATGATGAGATGACACATATTTCAGACATTTTGCCTTAATGTTTTACATACATTCATTTAATATTCAAGAAAGAGACGATTATTATTGTCTGTATTGGAAGTACCTCTGAAGCGCTTTGTAATAACACCTACACTTCCCTTTGTTGTAACCAAATCTCTTATTTCCCTAAAGAGTATTAGGAACATTTGGTGAATATGGAGGGAAATGGTCTGATGCTTGTGCATGAAGGCAAGGCTGATCCTCTTTTGCTAAAGCCCCATTTACCCTAGTTCTCAAATAGGATTCGGTCAAGGTCATGGCTCTCTCTTTCCTTTTTTCTCTTACTAGCTGCAAAGACAGAAGTGAGTCCATGCTGATAAAAGGTCAAGGTCAGCGCTGAGGATAGAAATCTTATGTAGTAAAGGAAAGGTTCTCAAGAGTTGTATTTCCCAGTTAAGCTAGGCACACTTCCTCAAATCTGTCTCTGCCACACAAGAAAGGAGAATTTGGCCACCTTCTCCTTACCACCCTCTAAGATCCTCTTGGGCTAGGCAGGGGCTCTCCAGTTAGGAGCAGATTAGGCTCTAGTCAGCATGCCTGGTTGGGGCATGGCTCCAGCACTCACTAGCTGTGTGACCTTGGGCTGATTACTTAACCTCTCTTGCCTAGGTTTCTCTTCTGTCAAATGTCTGAAGCCCCTGATTAAAAGTACCAAAAGGAAGACGATATAGCTCCTACTTTCAGGATCTCCTAGTCTAACACAAATATCTCTCATTTCATGTGGTAATAGAAATATGGACAAAGGGCTTCCTGAGCAGAGAGCACAGGCTTGGAGGGACCTGAGGTTTGCACAGTAGGGATTACTTGCAAGCTGGGTCTTCAAAGATACAAAAGAATATTTCACCTGCAGAGAAGGGAGCTGTCATTCAGGAAGAAGCCACAGCACACAAAGGCATGAAAGAGTAAGGTATGCGCAGGAAGTTAAGAATAGTTCAGACTGATTGGGGAATTAGACATGTTAGGGGAAATAATAGGCAAGTGGATGGAGAAATCATCATTTACAGGATAGGCTCAGAGCATCTGGGATTCAGTGAAGGTTTTAAGCAAGGAATGGAGTGATCTGATCTATGTTTTCATGGAGGATAGTTAGAAAGAGGTAGAACTACCTCCCGGGGCTTGCTTCGGAGACTAATCTAAAGGGAATAGAGAAGAAGTGTTGCAGTTAAGACACATTTTGGAGATCAAATAAAGTGAATAGGTGACCCAAGTATTAAACTTGGAAGAATAGTTGATGGAGACAGAAGAGAAGTGGAATATCCAATGCTCATCTCCAGTAAAAGGTTAAAAACACCCAGGTCCTGTGATGATTTTCTCTGGAGTATGTCTTTAACCATGGTAGAATAAAAGTAATGTGTTTATGATTATTCATACCACTGATCATGTTGGTTTCATTCACTCACTGCTATGCTTCTCTTTAGAGGGCGTTCTTTACAAGAGAATCTCATTCTTCCATCTCCAGTAAATGCAAATTCTTAGTTTTTATGGAAATTTTCAGGATGATAAGAATGTTTGGGATGCAAGGTAAATTTGTAATTATCTACAACTTGTCTTAATGTTTTCTTTTCTCCAGAAGCCAGTGATAACCCATGGTAGCACAATGCCCAGGCTTTAAGGATGCTCTGATTTTTCCAAAATGATCTTTGTGCTTTAAGAAAACAAATTTTCATCTCCAGTTACTTCTAGGTTTTTATTCCCAGTGAGAATTGCTAAATCTATAAAGTCTTCAGAACAAGTCATTTTATATTCAAATTCAATGGTAAAGCTTTTACTTTGGCCCTTTAACTTCTGATATCTGCTTTGTTTTTACAGAGGACAGTCTTTGATTAGACATGTTCTCTGGGAAAATATGAGCATTAAAAAAGTCATGTGCAAATCTCAAAGAATCTATTAGGGAAGTGTGTTGAGAAATAATAAGAAAGTTCAGGAAGACTCCAATACTCAATCTTCCTGTGCTGGGTGCACCAAGGCTTGGAACTCACCTCCTCTTTCCCACGTTCCCCTTTAAAGTATACATGTTCCTAGATGCACAGTTAAGCTTTATTAGTCAACAGTCATCACTGCTCTGACCTCCCAGTCTGCATATCTTTTCCCCAAATACAGTTGCACCCTCCACCAAATCCTGTCTCCTTAATCTTTCTTGTGATAACACAATTGCCTTGCTCTACAACTATTGTCTCCCTTGCCTGTCAGTTAATGGCTGATATCTGGGAATTGCAGGATATCAGGGCTGGGAAAGGCTCTACATTTTTTAACCCCCTCTCCGTATTTCATTCTTCTCTAAAGCAGAGAAACTGCCCAACAGGAATTTACTACTTTCAGAGATATGCAGACTGTGGTTTTGCATTGTGATAGAGGACAGTGTTCTAGCTCTTCCCGAGGCTTCCACTTTGGGGTCCTAGTTCTAATCCTTGGAGCCATTAAGAACAAATGTAGTCCTTCTTCTGTATGACACAACTTCAAATGTGTGGTGCCAAGAATCTTGTCTTTCTTGGAGCTTTGAATCTTTTCCTTAAAGCTTAAGATTAGCTCCTCATTGCTTCTTCTGTAATCTTGACCCTCTCCATGTGGTTGCTCTTCCACCATCTTCCAGGTAATTACATGTCTCTAAAATTGAGATGCCCAGAACAGAATTAATGTTTTGGTCGTGTGTTGGCTGGTGTACACCCTCCCTTTCTAGACTGTACCTCTATTGATACAGCCCCAAACAAAATCAGTTTCTGGTAGTTTTATCACATTTCGATTCAAAGTAGGATTAAACCGTCGACTTTTATTTGCATGTAATTGTACCTGCTTCCGAGGTTGCATCATTGACTTTGTAGGCCTTCAAATAATGCACCTTCGTAAGTTTATATTGTTAGGCTTTATCCATCTCACTCACCTATCATGGTTTTTATGACTCTTGATTCTGGGTTCCAGTGTTCTTATCGTGCATATCATATCATGCACAAATTCTAAGTCTTCTTCCAAATTAGTAGTAGAATTGGATAATGCCCAATTGTTGAATTCTTTTTTTTTTAAAGATTTTATTTATTTGACAGAGAGAAACACAGCCAGAGAAGGAACACAAGCAGGGGGAGTGAGAGAGGGAGAAGCAGGCTTCCCGCTGAGCAGGGAGCCCAATGTGGGGCTCGATCCCGGGTGTCCGGGATCATGACCTGAGCCGAAGGCAGTCGCTTAACCAACTGAGCCACCCAGGTGCCCCACCAGTTGTTGAATTCTTAAGCAGCATCCTTTGGTATGGTTGTCCAACTGGATGGGAATTCACCTTGTTTTGCTATCATCCAGCCTAAATGTATCCAGGTCATATACAAGAGAAACCTCACCAGATGCTGTGCTGAGGTCCATATTTACTGTGCTTACAAAAGTGCATTGATCGGGGAGCCAAGTAACCCAAATCAAAAAAAAGGTGAGGTAAGTCGGCTGTGCCCCATGTTTAATGAACCCATGAAGACTCTATGAAATTTTAGAACCTCCAAAACTGTTCTTTTAAAGTTATCAATCCCAAGAAGATGAGATGAGCACCAAGTTTACTTTCCTCTGAAAAGGGCTCCACTCTTTACCCTTGATCTATTGTTTCCCTGTCTGCCAATTAGGCCCCCGGCACTTTTGTTCTCTAGTGCTGATACAAGCTGAGCATCCAGTAAACCCTCAGTGAGATACCGAAGAGAGCATCTGCCACATCAGCACATCTCCCCTGGCTCTATCGGGGAGTGTTCTGAAATATGAAAGACTCAGATCTCAGTCATCATGTCACTTGTGACAAGCCAGAGCTCCCTCTTTTTTCCAGTAGGGAAGAGAGGTTGCAGAGATTGACCTATTAACATGCTTCTCATGATGAAGTTTTCCCTTGTGCTGCTACTGTTATCCATCCTGTCTGCCACTGCATCTCTAGGGTTCAGCCCCTTCCCATATGGTGGAGGCGTGATGGAGCTCCCCAGCCACTAGGTCATACTCTAGAAGCCTTTGAGGGAAAGCACCAATCACCAGGGCAGCAGATAGGGAAATACAGTGTCCTCTCCCCCCGAGGGACCAGTCCTTTCCTGAGGCTCTTTGGAGTACTCATCAGTGCCCTGAACCAGCCTGGGAATCCCAGACTGAGAGTCATGTTGCAGTGGGGGCACGAGGATATCTAAGCCCGCCATGGAGGCTTCCTTCCACCTTGGGTATCTGTGTGCTATGGGGAAGCGTGTGCTCTGGGCACAGGGCAGCCTGTCAGCCTCAAGGACTCACCCCTCCTTTTGCTGTCACTGTTCTTCAGTAGTTCATGTGAGAGAGGCGACAGTATCCTGGAATAGGGAAGTGTATGGAGAAAGAGAAAATTGGACAGACTCTAGATATTTTGGGAGGGAGAGATAACATGACTTGCAGATGTGGGAGGGTGAGAGAAGAGGAGGAATATAGATATGCTGACTACCAGATTGTGAGCTTCAGCTTCTGGAGGATGTTTTTACCAAACTGAGATGAAGATGACTTGTGGGGGGAACGCAGGGGGCAGGGGAAGGATGTCAGCTCCATTTGTGAACTGTCAAGTTCGGGATGCCTATTAGACAATGAACTAGACATCTAAAGAAAGCTCCTGGGTGTATGAGTCTGTAATGCAGGGAAGAGCCTGGGATGGAGACATAAATGTTGGAGTCAGCCATGCAGAAGGTGCATTTTAAACCAGGGAACTGGATACGGTCAGATAAGATAGCAATATGGAATGCTATGGTCAACCGTCAAGTGCTTTACATGTGTGCGTGCGTTGTTATTCTCCTGTCCATTCCTCACTGAACCAACATTAGTCCAAGTAAATGCTGTCTAACACCAGGCCAGTCCTCTGGAATGTGGCCTGCAGTCCTGTGAGGGAGCTATTCAGAAAAGGAAAAGGAGGGAGCTGACCACGCCCACTCCCTGCACCTTGGGAGGGCTGCTGGGCTCACTTGCACCCCAGCACTGCTCAGAGAGCATCGTCCTCCAGGCGCACTGCCAATGCAATTAATCATGTTAATATCTATAAATAAAGTGCAATCAACAGTTACTTTAACAGTGCATCACTAATTATTGGTAGGATCTGTCACTGGAAAGGGGTGTTTTTGCCAATTTTGTCATGTCTGTGGCAAGTATCAGGAATACAGTTGGAGTTTCTGGGAAAACAGGATGATCAGATCATTAGCAGCTTTCATGTTACAGGTAGGGTACAGGTTCGGACCATCAATGTAATTATTACAGCTGAGGATTAATAACCCTTGAGAGAAATGTTACAACTAGGATTTCCTCTCCACTTGCCAAGTGACAGTTTCTTGCTGCTCTATCTCACAGGGACTCTGTAAGAGGCTTTCTCAGGGATTCAATGGTGCTGGAGAATATGGGGGGATTGTCATGATCACATGTCCCCTAGCATGGTGGCTCACTGGAAATTTGACCCACAGGCCCCAGGGAGCAAGGCTACTGAGGCTTAGCAGCTGTCCCAGAACCCTTGCACCAACTCTTCTTTTGTGAGTCAGTCCCTTAATTTAAGGAATACTGACCAAGTTCCCCATAAGTGCTGGCCACTGGAAAGGGTGGGTGAATGGGGCTTCCCCTAAAGAGTACACAGACCAGCGAGAGTGAGAAACATGTGATCAAGGGTGATGGTGGTAATAGTTACCTCGTATCCAGTACTGACTGCATACACTTGTTTTCACATTTAATCATTTTAACAACCCTGTGCTTTAGATATTAATTCCAGTCTCTAAATGAAGAGACTGAGAACAGAGAACTGAGACACTGAGAAATTAGCTTGCCTAAGGTTATGTAATGGTAAGTGAGATGCTGAGACTTGAACTCAGCTCCCATCAGCTGCACTGTGAGCTCCCATCAGCTGCACTGTGGCCTCAGGGCCAATTATGTCATTTTTATATTTATACCTTCAGTCCCAATTCCCATTCTGCAGAAGCAAATCCTTTCAGCCACTTTAACTGTTTCTTTTACAATATACCTCCATGTATTTTTAAATACTTTATTTTATTTTAGTTTCTATTGAACTTTATTTTGGAAGATGAGGACGTAGCTCGTAAGTTCACTACACATGCAGACTCTTCCCCATGTTCTCAAAATAGTGATGAATTTGAGAAAGTAATTGTGTTTATTCCATTATTATGTAAACTTGGTTGATAGCTGAACCATGTAGCATGTTGTAGATTATATTCTCTTTTTCCCACAGGAGTTGGTCATTTATATCTCTAGCCTGGCTCTTTCCTCTGATCTCCACACTCATACCTAATTGGCTATGTGGCATCCCCTTTTGGATCTCACATTTAATGTACAAAAAACTGAGTTCTTTTTTTTTTTTTTAAGATTTTATTTATTTGACAGAGAGAAACACAGCGACAGAGGGAACACAAGCAGGGGGAGTGAGAGAGGGAAAAGCAGGCTTCCTGTTGAGCAGGGAGCCCGATGTGGGACTCGATCCCGGGTCTCCGGGATCATGACCTGAGCCGAAGGCAGTCGCCCAACCAACTGAGCTACCCAGGCGCCCCTAAAAAACTGAGTTCTTGATCTCTTCCATAGCCCAGTGCCTTCTCCCTCTACAAGTAGAAATGAGGGTTAATAGAAATTCTACTTTTCCCTTATTTCAGGCCAAAAATATTGGAATCATCTTTGACTCATCTTTTTCTATCATTTAATCTACTAGAAAATCATCTTGTTTTAGCTTCAAAATCTGATGACTTCTTACCACCTCCACTGCTTTCTCTGGACCAAGCCACATGACCTCTCACTAACTGATGGTAACCTCCTAACTGACCGACCTGCTTCTACCCTTGTCCCCTCAGACTGTTCTCAATGCAGCAGCCTGGCTGGTCCTGTGAAAATCAAGGCACATTGAATCCTTTAGATAACCTGCACGATCTGGTCCCTCACAGCCTCTCTGATCTCATCTGTTTTACTCTCTTCCCTTTTCTGTGTCTCTTTTTCCTTCCTTTCACCTCAGGGTGCCAGCACTTGCTCTGTGGTCTCTGTGGAGTCTTCCCAGTTAGCTACACTGCTCTCTTTATCACCTTATTTCCTCCGGTCCTTACTCAAAAGACATGCTATTAGGAAGCCTTCCTGCTTAATAGTCTATTTAACCCTTCAACTCTACTCAGCCCCCTTCGGTACTTTTTTTCCCCTACATTTCATTCTATGTGTGTGCTATATGTGTATTTATGAATGTATGTGTGTAATTTATTTTGCTCCTTGGCTAGAAATATAAGAAATATAAACCTCATGAAGGCAAATGAGTTTTGGCTGTTTGGTTCAGTAATATTATCATACTAGTCTCCAGCACCTGAAGAGTACCTGGAAAATAATTATATTCCATAAATGGTTGTTTAAAAGAAAATGAACGAATGAATTATCTGGATTTTATTTGCTGTATGAGGTTGTGGGTTTCCGTGTGCCTATCACTAATTCTTCCCAAACTCTGTCAGCCTTTTAAGCCTCTTAATACAGATCAGGCTTTATTTCTCACTGTAGAGGACAGTCTTTTAGGGCATAGAACAGGGAGTGGTGTAGAGAGGCATATGAAGATAACAAATACATAAGACAAATGTCCCCACACACCACTCAGTTTCTGAACTCTCTCTACAGCTCCATTGGTTTGTTTACCTTTCCACAAATGCTACACTAGTCCATTCCATTCTGGATACTAGTCCAATAGAAATCTAATTAGTTTTACTATCCAGTAAAGTCTCCTAATTTGACCTTCAGAAGAATCTGGACTGTTTGGGCACTTTGCATGTCTGCACAAAATTTAGGATTACTTTGTTAAGTTGTAATCTAATTGGAATTACATTTAACATGTAGACTAGTTTGGAGAAGATCTTTATAATATTGAGTCTTCCAATCTATGAACATAGTATATGTCTTTATCTATTTAGATCTTCCTTAATTTTACTCAATAATATTTTTATCTTTTTTCCATAAAAGGATATTGGACATTTTTTGGTAAACATATTCCAAGGTATTTGATGGGGGGTTTTTGATGATATTTTAAGTGAAGTGGTTTTTTTCTGTTTTTTTTTTTTTTTACTTTTTTTTCTGGTATATTAAGAGAAAATTTACGGTATATTAAGAGAAAATTTACATAAAATCTATCTACAAAAACCCACAGCGAATATCATTCTCAACGGGGAAAAACTGACAGCCTTCCCTCTGAGATCAGGAACAAGACAATGATGCCCACTCTCACCACTACTGTACAACATAGTGTTAGAAGTCCTAGCAACAGCAATCAGACAACAGAAAAAAATAAAAGGTATTCAGCTTGGCAAAGAAGAAGTCAAACAGAAAGAAATAAAAGGTATTCAGCTTGGCAAAGAAGAAGTCAAACTCTCTCTCTTTGCAGATAACATGATACTCTATGTGGAAAACCCATAAGACTCTACCCCCAAACTACTAGAACTCATACAACAATTCGGTAATGTGGCAGGATACAAAATCAACGCACAGAAATCAGTTGCGTTCTTATACACTAACAATGAAAATATAGAAAGGGAAATCAGAGAATCGATTCCGTTTACTATAGCACCGAAAACCATAAGACACTTAGGAATAAACCTAACCAAAGAAGTCAAGGATCTGTACTCAAGGAACTACAGAACACTAATGAAAGAAATTGAAGAAGACACAAAAAGATGGAAGAGCATTCCATGCTCATGGATCAGAAGAATAAACATTGTCAAAATGTCTGCACTGCCCAGAGCAATCTATACTTTCAATGCCATTCCGATCAAAATTCCACCAACATTCTTCAAAGCGTTGGAACAAACAATCCTAAAATTTATATGGAACCAAAAAAGACCCCAAATCGCTAAGGAATTGCTGAAGAAGAAAAACAAAGCTGGGGGCATCTCGTTACCTGACTTCAGGCTTTATTACAAATCTGTGATTACCAAGACAGCATGGTACTGGCACAAAAACAGAGAAATAGACCAATGGAACAGAGTGGAGAGCCCACATATGGACCCACAGATCTATGGTCAAATCATCTTCGACAAAGCAGGAAAAAATATCCAGTGGAAAAAAGACAGTCTCTTCAATAAATGGTGCTAGGGAAATTAGACAGCTACATATAGAAGAATGAAACTAGACCATTCTCTTACACCACACACAAAGACAAACTCGAAATGGATGAAAGACCTTAACGTGAGGCAGGAATCTATCAAAATCCTGGAAAAGAACATAGGCAGTAACCTGTTTGACATTAGCCACAGCAACTTCTTTCAAGACACGTGTCCAAAGGCAAAGGAGACCAAAGCAAAAATGAACTTCTGGGACTTCATCAAAATAAAAAGCTTCTGTACAGAAAAGGAAACAGTCAACAAAACAAAGAGGCAAGCCACAGAATGGGAGAAGATATTTGCAAATGACACTACAGACAAAGGGCTGGTATCCAAGATCTGTAAAGAACTACTCAAACTCAACATCCAAAAAGAAGATACACATCAAAAAATGGGCAAGAGACATGAAGAGGCACCTCTCCATAGAAGATATACAAATGGCTAACAGACACATGAAAAAATGTTCAGCATCACTAGCTATCAGGGAAATTCAAATCAAAACCACACTGAGATACCACCTTACACCAGTCAGAATGGCCAAAATCAACAAGTCAGGAAACAACAAGTGTTGGAGAAGCTGCGGAGAAAGGGGAACTCTCTTACACTGTTGGTGGAAATGTAGGTTGGTGCAGCCGCTTTGGAAAACAGTGTGGAGATTCCTTAAAAAATTAAAAATAGAGCTACCCTATGACCCTGCAATTGCACTACTGGGCATTTGCCCCCAGAAATACAGATGTAGTGAAATGAAGGGCCATATGTACCCCAACGTTCAGCCTTCTTCATGTAGGCATGATCACTTATGAACCCCCTTCCATCCGACTCTCCTCTGGAGAATAGGAGATGGGGATGAACATTCCAACCTTCTTATCATGGCTTGGTCTTTCTGGTGACCAGCCCTCATCCAGGAGCCCGTACAGAGCTGCTTGAGTAGAACAAAAGATGCTCCTAGTTCTCTTTATCACTTAAGAAATTACAAGGATTTCAGGAACTCTGTGTCCCAAGGGGAACACAGACTGAATATATATTTCACTTTATAAATAATACTATTACAGCATTGTACATATTTTGAAATGTATTATTTTCATTATCATCTGGTTCAATATACTTCTCGTCTTTATTGTGATTTTTACTTGTACTCATGGTGTATTCGGAAGTATATTTCTTCATTTTCAAACATATGGAAACATTCTCATTATCTTTTTGTTATAGATTTCTGGCTTAAATGCATAATGGTCAGCTCTCATCTTACCTAAGGTCTCTGCCAGGCCCTGCTGTTCACTGAGGTCCTTCCAGAATGTCTTCCATTACCTCAGCTGTTGATCTCTAGGTTATGGTTGGCTACAAAAGCATTGGATTACAACCACCTCTCCCCTTTCCAGTACAGAAAAATATGTATGAAAAGCAAGTTGAAATGAGAGCACTGTGTGCCTTCAGTAAAGGGTTCACTCAGTGAGCTTGGGATACTCAAACTCTACACGTTTTAAAGAAAGGACTGGTCTTGACTGGTTCTTGAGAGATAACCTCTAAACCCTTAGAATATAACCTGCCTAGTAAGAGTTCTTTAGATAACAAGGCTTGGGCCATACCACATATTTTATGTTAACAATACAATAATGGTGAACACCTGTTTTTGTTCACCTAGGGCCCTGAGCCATGCTTTTTGACCTCTGATGAAGGGAATGAAGACTGACTAGTTAAGGTCAGTCGTGTAGACACTCTGCCACCCACAATAAGAACCTTGGACATCAAGGTTTAGGTAAGTTTCCTGGTTGTCAATGTTTGATAGGTGTTCTCACACATGAGAGCTAGGAATATTAAGTGCTGTCTATCTGATTGTCTTGGGAGAGGACAACTGGTTTCTCCTGGACTCCACACTATATATCTTTTTCCTTTGTTGATTTTAATCTGTGTCCTTACACTGTAATAAACCATAAATTATGAGAATAACAGCCTTTCTGGATCCTAAGAGTCTTTCTAGTGAGTCACCAAACCTGAGTGTGGTCTTGGGGACCTCTAATACAGTGGTACTAACCAGTGTTGAAACCAGGGTATCAAAAGTCTGTTGACAAAGATTCTTCTTTTTTTTAATATTTTATTTATTTGCCAGAGAGAAACATAGCTAGAGAGGGAACACAAGCAGCAGGAGTGAGAGAGGGAGAAGCAGGTTTCCCGCCAAGCAGGGAGCCCGATGTGGGACTCGATCCCGGGTCTCCGGGATCATGACTTTAGCCAAAGGCAGAGGCTTAACCACTGAGCCACCCAGGTGCCCCAATTGACAAAGATTCTTGTTGCCTAACTGTGTAACCTTCTGTAAAACCAAAGTTCAATAATTTTGGTGATGTTAATATCATACAGGTAGTCTTAAGGAAGAGTTCATTAGAATTTCTACTTAATATATCCAATGAAAAACGAGATAACCTCCATTCCCTCTTGGGGCCCGTCTTAGAATAGTAATAAAGGAACTACTAGAGGCATAAGCAATAGAAGACTTTTGCTTTGACCCTTTAAATATAAATATAGACAATTAGGGATATCTTAGGAAAACACCATCATGGTCCAAAGTAAGCAAACAGATCAGGTGATCACCAGAGAAGAAGACATTAAAAGAAAAGAAAAAATTCTAATTAACATGGATCACTGAGGACCAGGCGAGATCAGTGAAAACAAGATATCTAAATATGTTTTGGAGAAATTTCAAAAGATATAAAGTACAAAGTAAAAGTACAAAGAGACAATCTTAAAACCTCCTTGAAAGGAAAAAAAAATCTACAAAAGAATGGCTTCAGACACCTCAGCTGGAACATGAAGTACTTGGAAGACATGCAACAATGTAAAATGATTCTAAGAGGAAATAATTTTAACCTAAAATCTGTGCCCAGCCAACTTCTTTTAAGAATTAGAGCACAATAAAGATTATTTTAACTATCTGTGAACCCTCTCTGGAAAAAAATCTCAAGGACACTCAATCAAAATGAAAAATGTATCTCAAAAGGAGGGATGATGTGGGTCTTAAGAAACTACAGTGAGCAAAGAAATGGAAATATTTTCATCATAGTTGAAATGTTTGTTAATTTGGCTGTGAAACACAATATAATAGCAAAACAAAAAACAAAGCAAAACAAAAACAAAAAACAAAGCAAAGCAAAAACAATTTTTAAAGACAAAAGCATAATTAATTAAATTCTGGGAGGAAGAAGATTTAGATGCAAAGTGAACAACAAGCTTGATATAACAAACACATAGAAATTTGGCCCTGGCAGATGGAGAATCCGCAGAGCACATCTGAGCACAAGTGAATGGGACAGGAATAGGAGAGAATAGCATAATATTTTAAATGATTGAAATCATTAAGGTATAAGTCTCTGAACTCAAGGAAGTAAAAATAAAAGACAAAAGTAAGAGTCCTCTGCAAAATATGTCTTTTCAGAATTTTTAATGCCCATTATTTATACATAATGAAACTAACCAATTTTAAGTGTACAAGCTTTGTCACATGTATACAGTCATGTAACCACCACCAGAAGAGTGACATAGACTATTTCTATCACCCCAGAGGTTTCCCAGTGTTCCTCCAGTCAGTCCCCTCCTCCCAGGCCCCAGTCCCATGCTCCCACAGATCACTTTGCGTCACTGTAATTTGGCTTTTCCCAGAATGTCACACAAGGGGAATCATACAGTTTTGCCTTTTGTGTGTAGTTTCCTTTACTCAGCGTAACGCTTTTGCGGTATACTCGTGGTGTTTCTTGCATCAGTAGTTTTCCATTTGGTTGCTGAGTAGTATTCCATCATATGAATATACCACATTTTGTCCATTCACCATATGATGCTACATTTGGATTTCTTTTCAGTTCGGGCTCACAAGTGCATACAAGTCTTTGGATGGGTGTGTGATTTTATTTCACTTGGGGAAATAACCAGATGTGGGATTTCTGGGTCATTCAGCAAGTGTATGTGTATCTAAGGGAAACCACCAAATGGTTTTTCTGAAATGGTTTTACCGTTTGCATTTCCAGTGGAGCTCTTGAGAGTCAATTGTTCTGCATCCTGGGCAGTAATTCATTCTGTCGGTCTTTCATTTTAGCTGTTCTCGTGGGTGTGTAGTGGTATGTCACTGTGGTTTAATGTAATTTTGATCAAATGTTTGTTCAGATCTTTTGCCCATATTTTTGTTAGGTTGCCTCTCTGAGTTGTAGGAATTCTTTACATATTCTGGATATAAGTCCTTTATTGGTTGTATGTTAGGCAAATATGATCTTTCAGCCTGTGGCCTACTTAACCTTTGTCCCGAGAATGAGTTTGAAGAGCAAAAGGTTTTTAACATTAATGAAGCACAATAGATAGTTTTTTTTCATGATGCTTTGTGCTTTTTTATGTCCATCTAAGGACTCTAACCCAGAGTCAAACATTTTCTCCTGTGCTTTCTTCTAGCACTTTCATAGTTTCAGTTCTTAAGTGATCCATTTCCACCAAATTTGTTCCTATCATGTGAAGAAAGGTCATGTTTCTTTTGTTGTTGCTCCAAATAGATGCCCAGTTATTCCAGAACTATTTTTTTTAAATGTCCTTTCTTCATTAAATTGTGTGATCCCTTGGTAGATCACTTGACCATATAAACAAAGGTCTAATTCTGGCCTCTTCATCCTGTTCAGTTCATTAGTATGTGTGTCCTTTTGCCAACACCTCCTTGATTATTGGTTAGTGTGGTTTTATTCTGTTCCTCATAGGTAGTGTTAAGTCCTTCAATTTTGTTTTTCTTTTCCAAAATTATTTTGATTATTCTGGGTTCTTTATATTTCCATATGCATTTTAGAATCAGTTTGTCAGCCTCTACAAAAGAGGCTTTTGATTGGAATTGTGTTGAAATTACAGATTACGGAAGAATTGGTATCGTAACAATGATGAGTCTCTTCAGCCCTGAACATGGGATATCTCTCTATTTACATAAGTTCTATCGAATTTTTCTCGGCAGTATTTTGTAGTTTCCATTGCATAGGTCTTACACATAATACGCTAAATTTATCTGAGAGTATAAATATAAATGCATTTGGGGGGCACCTGGGTGTCTAGTCATTTAAGCGTCAGACTTGATTTCAGCTCAGGTCATGATCTCAGCATTTTGGGATCGAGCTCCACATCAGGCTCTCTGTTAAGCACGGAGTCTGCTTAAGATTCTCCCTCTCCTTCCTCTGCCCCTCCCCACTCACATACTCTCTCTCTCTGTCTCTCAAAAATAATTTTTTAAAATAATAATAAAAATAAATAAATGTAAGTGTATTTTTAAAATTTCAATTCTTAAGTGTTTATTTCTAGACTATAGAAATAGTGTTGCTGTTTTATTAACTTTCTTGGCCTTGCTAAACTTGTTTTCATAGTTCTTTTTTATAGATTCCTAAGGATTTTCTCCATAAACAATCATTACATCAGCAAATAAAAGTTTTACTTCTTCCTTTTTACAGTATATATCTTTCATTTCTGCCTTATTTCACTGTCTGGACCCTCTAGCTCATTGTTGAGTAGAAGTGGTGAGAGCAGATGTCCTATCCTCATTCCCTAATTTAAGGGAGAAAGTCTGTTATCATTAACTTTAATGTTAACTGTAGTTTTTTTAGAAGTTTCTTTTTAATAGAAAGAAGCCCACTTCTATTTCTGCTTTGCTGAGATGATTTATCCTGAATGGGTATTGACTTTTTTCAAATGATTTTTTTGTGTTTGTCAGTGTGGTTTTCCCTTTATAGTATGTTGATATGGTAATTTACTTTGATTAATATTTTCAAATGTTAAGCCAAACTTGCATTCCCTGGATAAATCCCACTTATTCAGGATATAGCCCCTCTTTATATATTGCTGGGTTTAATTTGCTAAAATGTTGTTAAGAATAATTGTGTCTGTGTTCATGAGGATGCCTGTATGTAGTTTTCTTATAATATCTTTGTCCAGTTTTAGTATCAGGTTATTGCCATCCTTGTAGAATGAGTTGGGAAATGTTCCCACCTCTTCTGTTTTCTGGAAGAGCTTATGTAGTATCAACATTATTTCCTTCTTCAATGGGCTTGACTTTTCTTTGTGATAAGGTTTTTAACTATAATTTCAGTTTATTTAGTGGATATAAAACAGTTCAGGTTGTCTATTTTTTTCTTTAGTATGATGGCTTTTTGGCTTTCAAGTAATTTGTTCATTTTAGCTAAGTTGTCAAATGTATTGGGATAAAAATGTTCATAATATTTCATTATTATTATTTTAATGTCTATAGTATCTGTGTAGATGCACCCAATTCCATTTTTATAATGATTTTCTATATTCCTATATATTCCTAATGATTTATAATATTTCCCAATTTTTCTTCCTGATTCGTCTTTTCTTTAAAGATTTTATTTATTTATTTGAAAGAGAGAAAGAAAATGAGAGAACAAGCCAGGGGAAGGGCAGAGGGAGAGAAACAAGTGGACTCCCCGCTGAGCAAGGAACCGTATGCAGGGTTCCATCCCAGAACCCTGGCATCATGATCTGAGATGAAGGCAGATGCTTAACCAACTGAGCCATGCAAGGGACCCCCTTGATCAGTGTTATTAGGATGTTGGTTTCATAGATTTTTCTCTAGGTATTTCAATTTTTTATTTTTCATTGTTTTCTACTCTTACATTTATTATTTCCTTCCTTTTATCTGTGTTGTGCTTGGTTTTCTCCTGTTTTTTTTTTTTTTCTGGAGTGTGTGTGTGTGTGTGTGTGTGTGTGTGTGTCCGTCCTAAGTTGATGATTGGATCATTGTTTTGAATGATACCTCTGAATGTTAGCATTTTTTAAAGCCTTACGTATTTATTTGAGAGAGAGAGCAGGAGTGAGGGGCAGAGGGAGAGAATCTTCAAGCAGACTCCAGTCACTGAGTACAGAGCTTGACATGGGGCTCAGTTTCATGACCCATGAGATCATGACCTATGCTGAAACCAAGAGTCAGAGGTCCAACCAACAGAGGCACCCAGGAGCTCCAGAATGTAAGCATTTAATGCTGTACATTTCCCTATACTCACTGCTTAGTCTGTGTCCTACAAATTTTGATATATTGTATTTTCATTTTCATTCCATTCAAATAATTAACTTTTAATATCTCTGGGTTTTTTTTATTTGACCTGTGGGTAATTTAGAAAAGTATTATTTAATTCCCAAATATTTGCAAATTTTCCAGATAGCTATGATTGCATTCTAGTTTCATTTTAGTCTTATTTGGAATATACTTTGTATGATTTCAATCTTCTTGAATTTAATGAGAATTTTTTTTAATGACCCAGAGCATGGTTTATCTTGATGAGTGTTTGGTGTATAATTGAAAAGAATATGTATTTTGTTGTTATTAGATGGAGTAATAATGGGTAAAGTAAATTACTGTTAGGTCAAGTTAGATGATATTGCTCAGGTCTTTTATATTCTTACTTCTCTTCTGCTTGCTTGTTGAGTCAATTACTGATAGGGCAGTGTTGAAATCTCCAACTCTACTTGTGAGTTTGCCTATTTCCCTTCTTAATTCTATCAGATTTGTTTAAAGTATTTTGAATTTTTGTTGGTAGATACATACACATTTAAGATTATGTCTTCTTGATGATTTGACCCTTCCTTCCTGGTACTATTCCTTGATTCGAAATATTCTTTGATATTAATACAGTCACTAACACTTACTTTTGAGTAGTGTTTACATGGCCTAATTGTTTTTAATCTTTTTAACTTACCTTTGTCATGCTATTTTAAATGGGTTTCCTGTAGGCAGCATGTATACTTGGGTCTTGCTTTGTTATACCTATTACTTTTTTTAGTGATTACTCTACTGTTTGTAATCTACATCTTTACAGTATTTTATTTAATATTTATTATTTCCTTTCTTACTCTTACTTTGTTTTTGGTCTTTTTAGTTTTCGTTTATTTATATTTTTCTTCTAATTTCTTGGAAGCTGAGGTCATTGATTTGAGATTTTTCTTCTTGTGTAATAGAGGCATTTCGGTCCTGTAAATTTCCCTCTAAATGCTGCTTTAGCTACACTTCACAAATTTTAATATGTCATGTTTTCATTTCAGTTCAGTTCAAAATACTTTCTAATTCCTCCTTTGATTTCTTCTTTGAGCCATGGGTTATTTAGAAGTGTGATATTTAGTTCCAAATATTTGGAGATTTTCCAGATATCTTTTTGTTACTGATTTCGGTTTTTTTCTTTTTTTTTTTTTAAGATTTTATTTATTTGTTTGACACAGAGAGATCACAAATAGGCAGAGAGGCAGGCAGAGAAAGAGGGGGAAGCAGGCTCCCCGCTGAGCAGGGAGCCTGATGAGGCTTTGATTCCAGGACCCTGAGATCATGACCTGAGCCCTTGTTAGTGATTTCTAATTCTTCTCCACTGCAGCCAGAAAATACACTTTAAGTCTTCTCAAATTTAATTGAGACTTAGTTTATGGCCCATAATATCGTCTTTCTTGGAAAGAATATGTATTCGGGTGCTGTTTGCTGAGTGCTTTTGTAATGCCACTGGTTACACGGAGTCAGTTGATAGAGTTGTTCAAGTATTCAAACCTCTACCTAGAAAATGTCTATCCTCACAGTTCCATCAGCTTTTGCTTCCTGTGTTTTGAAAGTGTGCTATCTGATGCATAAATATTTAGAATTTTTATGTGCTTTGATGAATTGACTCCTTTATCATTATAAAATGATCCTCTTTGTCCTGGTAGTATTCATTGCTCTGATATATACTTTGATATTAATATAACCACCTCAGATTTTTTTTAATAGTGTTAGTATGGAATATCTTTTTTAATTCTTTTACTTTTAATCTACTTATATCTTTATATTCAAAGTAATTTCGTATAGAGACCAGAAAATTGAGTCTTGCTATTTTACTTCACCAATCTTTGCTTTTTATCTGGATGCTTATTTCATTAACATTTAATGTATTTGTGGAAATAGTGGCTTTAAATTTACTGTCTTATTGGTTGTTTTCTATTCCTGTCAGATTTGTCTCTTCTAATCTTATTCTCTTTCCCTTTCTTTTCTTTCTTCTTTTGGATTAATTCAATATTTTTAAACCATCCATTTTACCTTCTTTTTTGTTGTATTTTGGTGTATCTTTTTATATTTTAGTCATTTCTTTTGGGTTTACAGTGTACATCCTTAACATACATAGCCTAATTTAAGGTAATATTATACTATATGTGCTATATACAGTATGAGAACCTACAATTCTAGTTTCATATCTTCTCAACAAATAATTCCAATAAAATGATAATTTCTCCATGTCAATATCAATTTTTCAATCCCAGAAAGGACCTTAAGTGGCCTTGCTTGAGTTCCATATTCATCCCTGGATAGACAACAACAGACATGGGCAGGAATATTTTGCTAAGACTGAATTCCTTCAGCAGCCCTTCTAGTACTTCATGGAATTGGAAAGGAGCTCACCAGAAGAAGCTAGGAAGAGGAAAGCAAAAGTGTACTAATTGGATAAAAACTAGAGCTATCATAGACCACTACAGCCAAACATATCATATTATATAGATTGGCAGGTGGAGAATTCATTCCCACTTGTCACATTTAGTTGACAATACTGAACTCGACCACACGAAGCAGGAGCAAATGAAACATTTCTTTATAAGACATTTTCCTGCCCCTTGTCTCCCCCAGGGCACAGAGCCACCCGTGATGTCTGCAATATCCAACTCCTGTCAAGCGAAAACGAAGCCAAATACACCATCACCCTTTTACATTTGACTTTTATCAGCACTTTGGAAAAAGTTTTAGGAACAATATAAGTACTTCTGTGTAGGGCAGTTTCTCAAACTTGAAACTATGACATTTTGAACCAGATAACTCGTTACGGGGAGAGTCTGCCCTGTGCACTGCAGGATGTTCCGCGCATCCCTGGACTCTACCTGCTAGATGTCGTAACACCTGCCTCCCCAGTTGTGACAGTAAACGTTTCTCCAGACAGTGCCAAGTGTCCCCCAGGAGAGCAACGTTTGCTCCTAATTGAGAACCAGCGGTTTAAGGGAACACTAGGAGACATCAAGATCTATAGGTTCTTGACCCCAAATCAACATGAGCTTGTGGGGAAAAGGCAGAATTAACATTAGATGCCATCAACTCCTGCTCCATACCCCTGCAAGCCCATCTGTCCTTAAGGCGCCCAATATCACCCTCAGACGGCAAAAACAGCTCCCAGCCCTGGAAAAGAGCAGTGCTCCACCACCCATCCCAACCATGGCCGATGTTAACAGAATAAGGGAGGGAGTGGATGGATGGATGGGTGGGTGGATGAGAAATAGAGATTATTCACAGTGTTACTCTGAGAAAAGGAGTGGCATAGATGGTATATATACATAAGAAAAAGGGATATTTTTACTGTTTCACTAAAAGTTTCTGTATTTGAATTTTATCATTTTTCTTGCATGACTTAGAAAATTTTCACTGTTTTGTTATTTTTTTAAGATCTTATTTATTCATTTATATATTTGGCAAAAAGAGACAGCAAGTGAGGGAACACAAACAGGGGGAGTGAGAGGGAGAAACAGGCTCCCTGCGAGCTTGACACGGGGCTCAATCCCAGGACCCCGGGATCATGACCTGAACTGAAAGCAGACGCTAAATGACTGAGCCACCCAGGCGCTCCTTAACTGTTTTATTTTTAAAACACTTACAAGTCAAATCAAGCACTTTGTCTTTGGTGAATATGTCTTTAATTTTGGGTGGTTTGTTTGTTTGTTTGTTTGTTTGTTTGTTTGTTTGTTTTTTGGAAGTACAAATGTGGACTTTAGCCCTAGACCTTTCGAATACTGTATCACCAAGTCTGAAGCTTGATTTTTTTTTTCTTTTAACTCATGAGCAGAGGAGCCATACTATGAGTATTTGTGAATGGGATTTATGTTGGGAAGAAAATGTACTCAGGACTAAAGTAACTGATTGTCATATTCAGTTATGTGCACGGGGTTTGCGGGCAGGGTCTGGGTGCCCATCTCAAACCCTACAGAGCTTGGGCAAATGTAGGCCTTCCAGAATTGTATGCTGAGGAATTTGATGATGGTGAAGCTTCCTAGGCACAGTTCTGGTCATTCCTGTTTTCCTTTGTCAAACTCAGATTGTTCTGGGCAGGAGGAGAGGAGGGGGTGATGAGCTAGGTGCAGTGAGCAGCCCTCTGAGGGGGTAATGGGTGTTTCAGCCCTTCTGCCTAAGGCAGGCTGGAGTCAAAGGGCTAAGGAGTAGGGCAGGGAGTGTGGAAGGAAAAGATAATTTGTGGGGACAGCTGTTGTTTCTCTTTCTTCCATGCCACCAGCAGGAAGCTGGGTCAGACCCTCCCTCTTTAGGGAGAGCAGACACCCGTCCTGCAACGGGGAGCCCAGCAGCATGAACCCGTCCAGTGCCTGTCCTGTGTGACACACACTGCCCCCCCCCATAAAATTCTTGTCTCTTCCCCTCACTCCGCCCCAGAGAGAAAGGCCCAGCCACCTGGGTCTCTTGAGGTCTGGGCTCCAGGATCCAGGAGAACCTGGCCTGCAAAGTGAGGTCATTTATTTACACGAGGCAAGCAAGGCACAGAGATGCAGAACAATCCATCTACCTTAGCGACCAAACAGATTCCCTCTGCCTCACCCTCCTGCAGAAGCGGTCAAGGCAGGGAGCTTGGGCGAGGTGACCTTCCAAAGCTGAATCTTTGCTTCTAAAAATAGAAGCATCCGTGGAGAATAGAGGAGGAGGGGAGGCTGTGGATGTTGAAGGCAAAACCCAGACTCGCCAGAGAATTGTCAGAATGAAACTGTATTAATTAGACTCAGGCACCCAGCTCTATAATGTTAGGGATCATAGAAATTGAAACTAAATGAACTGGCTCTTCTTTCCCCACTATCTGGTAACACTCTCCTTGGGCTAAAAAAGAGCAAGAAATCCATGTCTTCCAACCTATGTGCATGGCTGCACACTGACTGAGGAGATGTCTCCCCCAGAAGAGGGCAACAGGGGCTGCTTAGGGACACGCCAAGGGAAGGCCAGAGCTATGGTTAAGTGGGAGCCCCCTGCGGCCAGCAGCACGGAGTCACCACCCATATCCTTGGGTGGGGCCTGCACAGGGCTCTGTGTGCGGCTGGGCAGGGCCAGGTGAGTGTTTCTGCATGTGTCTGGGACTGTGGATGGCACGTGTGGGTCTGCGGGGCCCTCGTCTAGAGCCGGGCGGTAGGGACTAGGTGTTTCAGAATCCAGCGTGCTCTGTGTTGGTCTTCATACGTAGTGTGCGACCAGCTTGTGTGCAGTGCTCTGGCGGGTGGGGGGGGTCGTGTCTGTGTGTGTCTGTGTGTGTGTGTGTGTGTGTGTGTACATGCACGCGTGTGAGTTTGCAGGAGCGTATGGAAGTATTATGGCCATCCTGGGGCCTCTGCTGGGGAGTGTGGAGGGCTGTAAGGGAAGGAGGCGTAGGGATGGTGACAATTTGGAGGAATTTGTGGACTGCTGTGGGGCCTGTGGGGAAAACTCTGGGGGAGGCTCCGTAGGAAGCAGAGCAGGGCTGGATGGGGGCCTGTTTGAGAGGCCTCAGGATGCTGTGCAGGGCCGTGTGCAGAGCATGTCTGTGTTGCTGATGGGGCCATGCCATCCTACAGAGCCCCTCTTTGGGTAGCTTTGTCCCGGGGGCCCTGGGGATTGCGGCAGGACTATGAATGGAACCACATGGGGCTCTGGGAAATGATTAAGGCTCTGGGGGCTGCACTCAGGGCTGCGGGGACCTGTGTGCGGCTGTGGAGGCCTGGGTGGAGGGTGGCAGCGCCTCATGTGGCCTCCGTGGCCTTGCCCTCTGAACATGGGCTGTATGTCTGCAGGGGCAGGGGCTCCCAGGGTCCAGCCAGTGGTTCTTCTCCATGGGGCTCACATGAAGGGAGATACAGCAGGGACTCACAAGAGGAGCAAAAGGAGAAGTGTGTCCCTTCCAGTGCTGCCCTCCTGCATTGGGGCTCAGACACTTTTTACCATGTCCCTTTGTGTTTTCTCAACAGGACAATGTGGATCTTGGAGAGCTGATGTTTTCCCTCTGTTATCTTCCAACTGCTGGCAGGCTGACCATTACCATTATAAAAGCAAGGAATTTAAAGGCAATGGACATAACTGGAGCATCAGGTGGGACATTCTCAAATTCAGACTTCCTCATAGGCTTCTGGAGACTTACGAAGTCTCTAGTAGAGTCAGGAGTTGCATGGAACCAGAACACCTAGGTTTAATCCCAGCGCCAGACCACAAGGCTGTGTGGCCCTGAGCAAGTCCCTTAACCTTTCTGCGTTTCGGATTCTCCATCTGTAAAATGAGGGGAATCATAGTATCTGGCTCATTGGGTTGTTGTAAGATTAGGTAAGTTAATGCACATGAAACCGTAAGAATAGTACCTGGCACATACTGAATGCTCCCTAATGTGAATGATCATTATTATTCTCTCTTGGGTTTTCTTCACCGTCATTGTGAGCTGGTCCTACGGTTTGCACATGCTGATAGAGTTTATCTAACTGGGTTTTTCCTTAGATACATGCATCTACCATCTCAGGGTTACGGAAGATCAAAAAGCAATCTTATATCCTCATAAAAAGCCCATCAGTGAGCTATGTAGTTTGGTATTACCAGTGAATCAAACATTACATTTAAATTTTAAACCATAACAAAAAATGTCCCGATATACAGTTCCTACTACACAACCTCCACAGGGGCTCCCAAAATGTGGTCATAACACTCCCAGTCCACTGGCTATTGATCACGGAAATCAAAGGACGCCAGATGCAATATAGTCTGCTTACTGTCCTCCAGTATTTTTCCCAGAGGAAAAAAGCTGTGGCCCCTTCCAGTCCTCTGAGTCCCTCCTGGACAGTGTTATGGGGAGTCAGTGGTTGCACAGGTGAGGAGAAAGGGAACTCCCCACTGAGCAGAAGGAGAGTGAGGAGGAGCCAAAAAAGTCCACCGGAAGCAGGGACCAGCCTTGTCACCTGTCCCCTCTGCCCATGTCGCACCACAACCAAGCTGTTGGCCTTTCTGTCCCCACCATGCTGCTGTGGGCAGCTCTGCGGCTCAAGGCCCCTGTGCCACCCAAAGTTCTCCCTGTCATCTAGGTGTTCTCCCTCTCCCTTTCCCAAAGACCCGATGTCTAGGAAGATTCTCTGGGGTGGCTAAGAGTTCAGGGCCTGCAGCCTATCTTCCCTGCTTTGGAAATACCTTTATGTCTCCCCCCATTGACGCCGGGCAGGTCTGGAATCTAGCTGGAATGTTTTCTTATTCAATAACAGTTGTTTTCATGCTTGTTTTAATTCCACACACTTTGAGGAGACAGAGTCCTGTGCTTTTTCTTGAATGAATGTCTAAATTATCCTAACTCTTGTCGCTGCCCCAGCATTGTATTAATTAAAATCCTCAAACTCCAGGCCACAGGCTGGTAAGGGAGTTCAGCATCCTATCGTCTGTGGAACCCACTTGTGATTAAACTTCCCCCTGAACCCACATTTATCCTCACAGTCCCCCTGCTTCTCCTGGTTGTGCAGATCCCTACGTGAAAGTATCGCTGATGTGTGACGGCAGACGACTGAAGAAGAGGAAAACATCCACCAAGAGGAACACTCTGAACCCTGTTTACAACGAAGCCATAGTCTTTGACGTCCCTCCCGAGAACATTGACCAAATCCACTTGTCCATAGCCGTCATGGACTATGACCGGTGAGATGCCTGCAGCTCCCTCTGTGGGGCAGGCCTGCGCACCCAGGGCAGGGAGGGCAGAGCGGCCGTGGGGCCACAGACACCCAACTGGCATCCCAGGCTGCTGGAAGCAAGTCAGGGCATTGCCCCGGGGAAGGTAGAATGGCAAGGAGTCAGCATTTTCCAAACCATGCTGAAGAGTTCTATTACCCAAGTGCTTCTTTTCTCTCCCCCTTTTCCTTTCTTTCTCCTTCCCCATTCTCTCCTCCTCCTCTCCACCTCCCCTCTCCATCCTTGCATATTCCCCCAGAATCTCCACCCCCAGGAAACCAGGGCCCCACAGGTCTTAATCTTCTCCCCACGCAATCCTGCCTGGCCTTTGTGGGAAGATTCCACTCAAAATAGCAGAGCGATTCCTTTAGCCACACCACCAACATTTCTAAATACATAACTCTGTTATTTTTTTCTCTTCTCCCAATGTGTTTCATAAAGATCATTTCTATCCACTTAAGTCTGAAAGCAAACAGAAATGTTCTCTTGAAAATGCTAGAATCAGTATGGATGACAGGGTACATTAAAATGTATAGGATGCTCGACTTTCTAATTAATACAGCACAGAAGAGATATTTATAGCTTGCATTGTAGCCAATTGTGTATTTAAAGGACAGATTTGAAAAACAGTCATTTTAATATGCAAAGGAAGTACCAACAGGGAATTAGACATGTTAAACCAGTCATTAGACTGAAATGCAAAGTCTCTTTTTAATTAGAAACCTCCCACGTGGTCTGGGCACAATTATAAAAAAATCCTGACTTCGAATATAATCTTACAAACATTATTTGTAGCTAACAATTTTCCCACATACCCCTGAAATGTCAGGAAGGCAGCTTCAGCACCCCAAATACTCTTCCTAACAGATGCCTAGGTCAAGCAGGACCGGCCCTCAACCCAGGGAACACATGCTCCGCTCAGCGGCCGATGCGTGTGACAGCCCACGTTGGGCGATAGACCTTATCCCATCTTCTCTGCAGGAAACACAACACCAAAAGTGTCAACCCACAGGAGGGGGCCATTGCCCACCAACCGTGGAAAGCTAGGCCAGCTTTTTTTCAAGTCATTGCCAAGTTTCCCACATCAACAAATCTGATTATATGAGCTCTGCTTCAGTTCAATTCTCAGTAAACTCATGAATCTGCCTGGAAAAATCCATGGCAGAATTCATGGGGCTTCTGCATGCAACCGATTTTAATGAGCAGAGACTTGAATATCCTTCACACTTCCCCACCTATGTCTCGCCCTTACTTCCTACATACAAATAGGAGAAAAACCATTCATCTTTGCCTGAAGGAAAAAGGAAGCCCATGAGTTTGTATCCCAATGAGTTAAAGGATGGATCATTTCGATCTAGTTATGCAGATGACTTCTAACCAAAAACTGCTAAGGGGCAAAATTTTTCCCAAGTGAGGCTCATACCCAGGGAAAGTTTCAGGAGGGAAATCAAGTCAGGTCGAAGAAGCAAAGATGGGTTTGGAAGGAAGGAGGGAATAACATAAGAACGCATGTTCTCTGAAGAGAGGGACTGCAAGAAAACGCAGGAGCTGTCTCCACTCTGCCCGCTTTGTAAGCGCCAGACCGTGGCTGTCCTACATGGCGCATCTCCCTTACCCATGCTTGGTTGCTTCTGACAGGAGTTTGAGCAGCTGTTCATGCAAGGAACTCCTTTCAGATGGCCTCCTTTTCATTATATAGGTTTGAAGACCTGGAGGTCAACCTAGTTCTAGAACTAGAGTTGTCATCCTTAGCATGCATCAGGAATAAGCTAAGCCATTCCAGTGTTATAGAAGCCAAGATGTGTGATGGTCACACTCTACTCTTCCTGTCTGTGCCCCCAAGTACAATATTGGGTCCCAAGTTCTATTGGATGTTGAGCTTATCCTGTGGTTTTAAATGAGGGAAGGAGAAGAAGCACCCTTCCCCTCATTCCTGCTAGTTTAATTGAGCAGCTGTTGCTCTTACATACCAAAATTTTAAGAAAAAATTATTGTGGGCCATTTTCACAGTGTAGGTCATAATGAGATCATCGGCGTGTGTCAAGTAGGCAATGAAGCTGAGAGGCTGGGCAGAGACCACTGGAGCGAAATGTTGTCGTATCCTCGGAAGCCCATCGCACACTGGCATTCCCTGGTGGAGGTAAGAGCCTACTCCCACATGTTGCACTTTGTGGAAGAAGAAATGCTTTGCTGTTGAAACGGAGGAGCCACAGTGAGTGTGCGTGTACTGGGGTCTGTGGTCACGGATGGGTTTTTCTGGTTGCCTTTCCTGGGCTGTTGGAAATTGCCTTCAGTCTAAGGTTGAGTCTATGCGCCCTATCCATCTAGTAGATTTTGAACATTGATCAGTCATCCCTCACTTTGTCTTCAAAAATGATCCAGATTCTCTGATTCCATGTGGTGACTTCGGGTTGACATTTGGAAGGTATCTGCAAGATTTGGATGAGTGTGGAGTTTCAGGTTGCCATAGGGTGATGTTTGCATAGCATCAGAGGGAACTCGAGAGTGGGAGAGAGGAGGCCCAGACTCCAGGACTGGCTCTAGCATTAAACCTGTGATCGAGAAAGCCACTTAGAATCGATTCAACTATATGTGATAAAAATCCAAAAAAACAACAAATGCAATGGAAATTTATCTCTTTCTTACATTAAAAAGAAAAAAAAAGATCCAGGGATGTCTGGGTGGCTTAGTCGGTTAAACTTCTGCCTTCAGCTCAGGTCATGATCCCAGGGTCCTGGGATCAAGTCCTGCATCGGGCTCCTTGCTTGGCAGGGAGTCTGCTTCTCCCTCTGCCTGCCACTCCCCTTCTTGTGCTCTCTCTCTCTCTGACAAATAAATAAACAAATACATAATCTTTAAAATAAAAAATTTTAAAAGGTCCAGAAGAAAGCAGTCTAAGGTGTTATAGTGGCTCTGTAATCAATAGAGACGTAGACTTGTGTCTTTCTGCTCCACTGTCACAGTATGGGTTTGTTTTTGTATTTTGTCTTTTGAGGTTACCTCATTGAATAACATGGCTGCTAAGCTCCAACCATCAAATATCTTCCAAATCATAGAAGGGTAGAAAGAGACAAAAGCCAAAAGCACACACATTCTCTTTTTTTTTTTTTTTTTTTTTTTTACACACATTCTCTTTTAAAGGATTATCCTTGATGTTTCATGCAGCACATCTACCTGTATTTAACTTTTAGTCACAGAACAGTTACGTGGGACACATGTAGGAAATGTATGCTTTTATTGGGTAGAAATATACCCAACTGAAAACCAGGGCTCTGTGTGCAAGGAAGAAGAGGTGAATGCTTGCAGTGTGCCATCATCCTGCTCCACATCTTCATTCATTCACTCACTACCTCCTTCCCCCATCACTGACTTCTCATTTATGCTTCCCGCATCCATCTTTGCCCATTGGCTCACTCTCCTATTTATTCACTAACTCATTCTTTCAAAACCAAATTGCATTCACTAGGTAACATTTGTGAAAGATCAAATGCCATATTAGATAAAGAAAATAGATGGTAATAAGAAACCTTCCCCCGAAAAGCTTATAGACACCAGAGAGACAGAAGAAGGCATGCAAACTAATCATTAAAATGCACAGTCATAAGCTTTAACATCCACATCAGGTGCTACTGGAGCACAAAGGAGAGAGGTGAGATTGTCCCTGAAGCATTTTCCCTCCTGCTCTTGGGAAGGAAGCTCCTTGGAAACTGGGACTCAGAGGAACATGGGTTCCCCCAGGCAGAGAACTTTCCGCTTATTCTCACAGTGCAGGTGGCTCTGTTCCTTGCAAAGCCACCCTGAGAGGCGAAGACAAGAGCCTCATCAATGTGGGGTCTGCCACCATTGAGAGTCAGGAGAGCCAGGCTGAAGCAGACATGCTGGGCAGCTGTGGAGAGGCCGCAGGCCCGGGGAGGAAGGAACAGTTTCCCTTTGTCGGAGACAGTGCCGGGAGGAGAAGAGCAGCACAGGCCTTATGCACTGTCTCAGCTTCAGGTCATTGGGTGTATTCAAGCAGCATCTAGGGCCCCCTAATTTACAAGTCCCTGCAGATACCTCTGCTCTAGGCCATTGAAGCTAGGACCCTTTCTTTCCTGGACTCAAAATTAATCCCCAAGGGAGACCTAACATCCTCGTGAACCACCTGAGAAGTAGCTGGGAGACGGATGCTGATTCAGCTGCCCCTTGCTTCTTCAGCTCCTGGTGGGGGCTCTCAGAGGAATCTGGGGGGGGCTCACGATATTGCCTGCGTCTGCCAGTAGCATGGCCAATAGAGCGGTTATAATAGGCTTTTTGCACACTTATGAGTCACTGCTGACTTTAATTCTTGCTTGTAATCTGGAGGGTCCCAGAGTATCCCAGAGCTCTCCGTTTCTCAGGACACAGGATGGGGAAGGAGTGAGGTTTAGGGGTGTGGTGTGGGACTGAGACAAGAGCCCCAATTCAGTGCACAGGCAGCTCCCTCTCAACATCCTTGCTGGGGAGGAAGGACAGGTGGGGCATTGCACACCAGGCCCTGAGTGGCCGTGCACAACATATGGTACCCAACGTGAAGTCTAGAAAGCACGCCTGGGAAGCTACCTTCGCAGCCGAGGTAAAAGCGCTCTCTGACTTTGCAAACTTAGGAGATGTCCCTAAACCCCGCACACTTGGCTTTTTGCAAATGTGTGTATGGCAGCTGTGTGAGTGAGAAATCCATGCTTTTGAGGTTAAACCACCAAAGCTCAGGAGTCATTTGTTGCAGCAGCTAGAATGGCTTTGGCTGGCACAATGGGGTTTTCTCACCTGCTGCAGCAGAACCACATGCCCGGGCACATTTGGGACGGGAGGGTCTCTCTGCTCCGCGCGTCCCGTCTCTTCAAAGTACATGCCCAGGACTCCACAGTCGTCCCCAGAGTGGAAGCCATACTTTCCTTCTTAATAATAAAGGTGCAGCTAGCAGAATTGGGGAATTGGTACCAGATGAGATGAAAGGCAGGATTGGAGAGGTCAGCATGCTTTGCCTGTGGCTGTGAGGAGGGCGGGGGAGCGGAGCCCGTGGGTGGAGACGCCCACTTGGATGGGCCTCCGTTCATAGCCCTGTGCTGCAGAATGCAAGTGATGGGTTTCTCCCCATCCAAATCTCAGTTTCTCCTCTGCACAGTGGCCATAATAGTGCCGTTCTCCCAAAGGTGACTGTGAGGAGTAAACAGTCTGTTGGCTAGAGGGGGAGCACAGGGACTGGCACATAAGAAGCGCCCTGTGTGGGGTGCCTGGGTGGCTCAGTCGTTACGTATCTGCCTTCAGCTCAGGTCATGGTCCTGGAGTCCTGGGATCAAGCCCCACATCAGGCTTCCTGCTCTGTGGGGGACCTGCTTCTCCCTTTCTCACTCCTCCTGCTTGTTGTTCCGTCTCTATCTGTGTTTCTCTCTGTCAAATTAATAAATAAAATCTTAAAAAAAAAAAAAAGCGTTCTGTGAGGCCACCTTTCTTGGCCATTATTATGTATGTCCCATCTGGGGAGAAACTGCCCTGTGTCCTCATGGGACTCTCATCCACAGTGTTTGTCACAGAGGATAAAAGGGAGGCTAGAAGTCCCCCATCCCCTGTATCCCGGTGTGGGGGCAGCCATCACCTGAGAACGGGGCAAGGGGTCATTTGAGGCACGACCCTGACATAGATCCTCGAACTAAAGTTCTGTTTCTTCTCCTCTCTTCTTAGACTCTATGAACCTTTAAGTGTTCTGCTTTAACACAGAAATAGCAGTTAGGTCCCAGTCCTGTGTGTGCATGTGTCCCTAAGCATGTGGGTCTGAATGAATGAAAGAAAGGGAAGAGAGAGGTTATGGGGGAGTTAGGGTTTAGTATAGAGGGAGGCTGACCCGGCAGAAGCTCCTCGCTGCTGGGAGCTGAGGGACCAGGTTAGGGCTGAACCCTGAGCCCTGCAGAGATCTGGCAGCCGACTCCAGGCTGCAGCCAACACACCCTGACCTTGCCAGGGCAGGTGGCAGATGGAGTCTTCAAAGCCAATGAGTTCAAAAATCCATTTCTCTCGCAGCGTTTCTGGATGGCTTCACTGCACACTCAGAGGTCAGCCAGTACAGCTCCCTTTACTCTCCATGGTGTCAAAGGCTGGGGAAGCAGTGCAGACTCCCCCAGAGCTGGCTGCCCAGGATTTGGGGACAGGAGTAGCCCCTCCATGGGGCCTCTGGAGGTGACCGAGCTCTTGCAGCTCCCACTGCAGCCTCCTCTTAGGTATATCCCAGAGAAGGTGGTGTTGGCCTGGCCACATGCTCGTATCTTTCCCAACCCCATACATGTGGGGCTGGCCTCCATCACGAACCCCGGCGAGGGTAATCAGAGTCGCTCCAGGTTTCCGTCGCTTCCCACCATAGTGCCGTATGACCTCTGCATTAATGAGTAGTGACGTGGGCTCATGCGAAGACGAGACACAGACACTATTTGGCTAAATAAAATTTTACTTTTCTAAAAGAGTGAGAAGACAAATATCCAATCAGAATATGTAGTAAAGATCAGCAACATTATCCTGACTGGCAGAGGGATAAGATTCCAAACCCCACAGTCCTACTCCAGTTGTGCTTAGGTGTGGCTAAGTCTCCTCTCTCCAGGCTCCGCCTTTCATATATATGTGTGTATGAGAATAATGGGGTTCTGCACCTGGCTGGTCTGCTGGTCTACAGGGCCACCTCGCTGAGTCCAGGACCCCCTGCCACTCAGAGTTAAACATCCCCCATCCCCCTGAGGGACCAAGGGACAGATGTGACATAGTACACCTGTCTGGCATGAGCAGGGTACTTATCGACCACCCTCTGGAGCCTCCTTCAAGATGTAAACTTACAGCTATAGATCTAAAGCAAATGTCAGTTACCCAGACTGCCCTGGGAGTCACATGACAGGCCCTTGAAGCAGCTCTAGGTAGTGTCCATCAAGTGCCCAGCAGAGCCTGCCTGGAGCCTTCGAGGTTCACACATTCCCATTTGAATGCCCTGGTTAGGTCTCCCCCGACCCACTTTGCTGTAGATCAGAGGTCACAGAAATGTGAGCCAGCGCCTTCCAGCTTCCTGAGAAGGGCTCAGGCGGGACGCAGAAATTCAGCAGGTGAACCACTCCTGCTACCCAGATTTTGAAGTGAGGAAGTCAGAGGCTTTAGCACTTTGGGCAAATTGTTATTAAAAAAAAAAAAAATTGAGGAAACAGGAGTGTTTCTGTAGAAAGGGAAGGGGTTGGCTGGAAAGAGCCAAGCAGGAAATCAGGTTCCTATTCCTATCAAAGGGTCTGTTGCAGGGCTTGGGTCCCAGTGAGGACTAGACCAGCAGAGAAAGAAACTGAGACTGGTTGTGGGAGGTGGAGGGGAAGGTGGGGGAGGGGAGGTGGATCATGGACTGAGGGACAGGACAGAGAGAGCCCCTGGAAAGTGCTGCCACTCAGAAGCAGGAGGGACCTGAGGCACCTGTAGCACCTCCTCTCCCACCCCCCGCAGGCCTTTGGAAATACTGTGAAGTCAGTTCTGGTAAGTAGGGAATGAATGAAGGCTGGTGATCACATGCTTTACCCTTGGAAGGGGTGGCTCAAGAGCTGGGTCCGTGAGCTGAGCAGGAGCCTAATGCGTGTGTCAGGGGGCAATAATGGAGGAGATGAAGAGTCAGTACCTGGAGGGCCACATGCTAGCACAGTCTCTTCCCTACGTTGTGATCCCCCTCCATGCCCCTGCCCAGACGTAATCCAACAGAAGCTCTTAGTGTCTCAAAGAACAAGATGCTTGATGTAGATGAGAACTGAGAGAACAAGAAGCATTTAAAGTACATCAGAATAGTGTAAGAAAATGTAAATTTCTTCATTCTCTAAAATGAATACCATCCTGGTAAGGAACAGGAAGGGGAAAAAAGAACAAATTTGATCTTGCTAATTAATGTTTCTGGTCTTTTCTAGATTATTTCAGTCTCTTTGACTTATTCAGTCAAACGTCATGTTCAGATTCCCTACCACAGTTATTTCCCTTCTTCCTCAAGGCCTGTTCTTCCTCCTTCCCAAGCTAGCGTGCAGGTGTAGGGAAGCCCAATGGCAGGGGCGGACCACATGCTTTCGTCTCACCAGGGACAATGTCCTTGTCTTTGGCCATCAATGCCACTGTCCTTGACCGTGCTGAGGATCCCTGCTCATGGCACTTGTGACCTGTCCTCACAGTATAAGCCAGGCATGATTGCTTCTCGGGAGTATGGCCCCTTCATGGCTGACCGAACCCAGATTTGGCTCTTACCAACCCTACAGATCTTGGGGGTCTGGCAGCACCTCTTCCTTGATGCCTGGCCTAGGAAGCCTGGGAAGTCTCTGCAGGCTTTCGGATGGGGTCACTTCCCCACTTGCTGAACCTCGCTTGAACCCTGTCAGCCAATAGTCACCTCCTTTCCACACCCTCCAAACATCGGGGACACATGGGAGCTACAGGAGTCTTGATGACATTACAGGTGCCCTGTGCATGCCTATTCAGTCATGTGACCATTTCTTTTCTTTTTTTTTTTTTTAAGATTTTATTTTTAGGTAGGCTTCATGACCAGTGTTGGGGCTTGAACTCACAACCCTGATTTCAAGAACTACCCATTGAGCCAGCTGGGTGCCCCATGAGGCCATTCCTACATGTTTCCTCTGGCCTCATGTTGACAGAGGGACCACATCTGTCTTCAGCCTCCTCCTCAATCCGCCTGAAACTTGGGATTTGGGGCCTGAGGGGTGAATTCAGGACCTCACATGAGAGTCTGTCTTCCCCCCTCCTTGTCTCTTCTGCCAAAGACAGTCTACTTCCTCCTCCCAGCTGGTGGAAACTTCTATAACTGAACTCATGTGAGTTTGCTCCTTGGTGAGTTACAGGTGGAGACTGGAAACTTCATTTGCAGCAAATAAGGAGATCACAGGGAATAACTTCCAAAGCCATGACCACCACCACCACCCCCCCAAGCAAGGATGAGCAGTTTCTTTTTATTTAAAGTTTAGGATAAAAACAAAAATAAAGTTTAGGATGAATATTCGGAAAGGGGAGCTTTGTCCTCACTTGTAAAGGCGAACACAGGTTGTGCAGACATACTTAGAAAACATGCCTGTACATTCAGCCTGTGTTTGTTAGTGAAGCTTGCACTTCTTTTAAGGGCTGATATGTTGATGTGGTAGTGAAGTAGACTGTCAGACAAGAAGGGGCTGTGGGCATGCTCTTGGGGCGCGAGAGCGATATAAACCAACTGGAGTCTTGGGCTCTTTATCTTGGAGCCCAGGGCAGGGCCTTGCTTACTTTTGAAACAGCACTGGGGGTTTTACCAGTTATTGACGGTCTCTGATGTGGTTAGGCTGTTTCCTGGCCTGGTAGACACTAGTGGTTTTTGCATTTCTTTGTCATTCTGCCACCTCCTAGGAAGTTGTGCAGGAAGTGTGCTGGTGCCGGTAGAGCAGGGAAAATAACTAGGGACCTAAAATGACTTCTCTTAGATCACTGAAACTATATCTTGTCTTTCTTTGCGGGGGGGGGGGGGGACCCTGACTCCTTGTGCTTATACTTCCTTTATGTCTGGCATGATTCCTGTCTACTTACCCCTTATGTTCAGATGTCCAGGGTTTCCTCTCAATATGTAAAGGGAACATTTGGAATTTAGGTGTATCTCTTTTCTCTCAACAAGGCCCAGCTTTCCAGATTCTTGTTTCATGAGGGACTCACTGATAGTTGACCTTGTGTTATTTGCCCTTGGCTCATAGGAATCTGTGGCATTGATTCATTGCATGGAACAACATGGTTTTCAGAGAATGGAAATATTACCTCTGTTACATAGGTATTGAATTAGTATTGATGAATGAATGAATAAAAGAAAGAAGAAAGGAAATAAGGAATGAGACATACAGTGAAAGTATTTAGGTTCCTTAAGTTCTAACATTCCACAATTTTCCATTTGACAGAGTCCAAAGTAGAATTCCGTTCAGGGCGAGAAGTAAACGGTACCGACGCTGAATTTGCAGTATAAAAATGGCTCCAAGTTTTGATTAACTTTTCTCCATTTAGCAGAAGACTATGAGAAGAGGTCATTTCCTCCCTTTGTTCCCACTGTTTAAAAATCAAAATTCAACTGAGTAAATTTAAAGATATTGGCTTGATCCAGTGATTCATGAATTGGGCAGCATCCCATCTGGCAGATAGAAAAGAGCTCTGAGGAGCTGTACAAAGTGAAGGACTTATCTAGGCAGAAGAAGGTGAAGCAAGGAAGTTGTTCTAGCAAAGATTGGATTGTTTTGGGCAAGACCACCTTCCTCTGGTGGGGAAGAGAGGAGTTAGGCAGGTTACCTTATGATTACTAACCAGGTCAAATATGGATTGACTGATTAAAGGTTACACATTCTTGGGAGAGGTTGAAACTGCCGTTAGGTTAGATATTAAGTCTTGGTTTGCTGACATGGGGCTTTAGCACAAGTGACTCCATTTTGGGCCTGTCCTTCCTTCCTCCCTCCCTCCCCCTCCCTTCCTTCCTTCCCTGCTTTGTGCCTGCCTGCCATCTGTTGATAGTTTTGCATTTTGAGTGCAGGTGAAAAATATTCTGAACAGTAACGAGGCACCATAGTAAATCATGAAAGACCCCTCAAGCTGATGTGTGTAGCTGGATCCTAGAGGACCTCAGAGTCTTCTTTAATAAGAGAAAGACAGAGGAAGCAGAAACACCACAAAGATGTCTATCAAGAGTGGTAGACAGATGAATGAAAACTGATCAGGAGGGACAAGGACAGGAATCCATAGTTGGCTTTTCTCACCAGGGAAACACTTTAGCAGTGGTTTTATACAATGTAATGATTCACTCCACATATCTGTGATGATAAAAAAGAGAAAAAATTGGGGTACCTGGGTGGCTTAGTGGTTGGGCATCGGCCTTTAGCTCAGGTCATTATCCCAGAGTCCCAGGATTGAGCCCCACATCAGGCTGCCTGCTCGGCAGGAAGCCTGATTTTCCCTCTCTCCCTCCAACTGCCTGTGTTTCCTCTCTGGCTGTGTTTCTCTCTGTCAAATAAATAAAAAATCTTTAAAAAAAAAAAGAGAGAGAGAAAGAGAGAATTGCCAAAAAAATATTTTTTGAACAAAATAAAGGACGTTCAATTGAGATTTTTTTTTTTCAAAAAATAAACTATTTTTATTGGTGAGATTTAGCATTCCAATATCTATAAACACCTGCAGGGTCACTGAAGCAAAACCAATTGCAAAGGACATAAAGATATCCTACATGTCTGGGGTCTGAAAAACATTAACAAACCTTTTAGAATCTGTGCCAATTGTTACAAGCAGCCAGAATGTTGTTTGGACAAGGAGGCACGGCTAGTGTTAGTGGGCATCGGATTTCCAGCCGGTGGAGGAAATGGTCAGCAAACAAAGCCAAAAGCACTCACTAGTTCCCAAGCAAGTCTTCTTTCTTATATTGAATTAGCTATATATTAAAAAAAAAAAAAAACACCTAAATATTTTCTCATCTTTAGCTGGGATGCAAAATCAACATTCCTCTGCGTATCTGTAGAATTATACAAAACATGGAAACATTTGGGAGAAGCACTAGCAGTATAAGAGATAATAATAACATGTCAGAATATAACATTTTCTGCCTGAACAAAAAGTCAACTGCGTCTTGACTCTCCTCTCATTCAAAAATGACCTCGCCCCAGCAGTCATTGCCCTGGAGTGCATCTGCTACACACTTGAATAATAATTAAATCAGAAAGTGGTTAACAGTGGCTTTGGGCCTTCAGCAATCTCCCATCTCCAGGAATGGCCTTCAGAGGTGATGGTTTATACAGTGAGCCAGTGGGCCAGTTCTTCCCCCATAGACTCAATGTGCTAGAATGACTGGTTCCTGCCAATCTCTGAAAGAGCCACCCCCCCCATGTGATATCTTGGTGTAAAAGGGAACTTCCTGGGTTAAGGTGCCTGGACCAGGGGTAGCGCATCTTGGCAGAGGATGGAGGATGTCTGGAAGGCCACTGAACCTGGAAGTCTTTCAGGAGCTGTGCCTGTTGAATGCTGCTTCCCAAATATCACCAGATTACCTGGTTGATAGGGCAAAGCTGAGTTTATTGCTTGCCGGTACAGAATGGGGGAGCTTGTTTAGAACTGGGTAAAGATCAGGATGGATAGTTTAGGTAGACACAGCAAGGTGAGAATTATGAGGCCAAGACCCAAAGAGTTTGGGGGTAAGAGTGCCTGGGTGGATCTTGGTTTAGCATCTGTCTCTTGATTTCTGCTCAGGTCATGATCTCAGCGTTGTGAGATCAAGCCCTGACTTGGGCTCCTCGCTGAGTGTGGAGGCTGCTTAAGTTTCTCTCTCCCTCTCCATCTGCCCCTTCCTGACCCTTCCTCCGCCCTTCACCCACCCCCGCACTATACACACTTGTGCTCTTTCTCTCTCCAAAAACAAACACACACACACACACACACACACACACACACACACACAAACAAAACAAAAGAGTTTTGGGGTATAAATTTGTCTTTTGATGCTTTCTAAGAAAGAACCCATGGTCTTTTGAAAACTCCTTGTAATGAGCAATGATGTTATTTCCAACTTTTATCTCTCTTAGCAAAGATCTATAGGAGTAGTAAAGTGTTAATGAAGACAGTAGGAGAGTAAAGTCAAGTTAGCAATAGAGCATATTCTATACACAGTTAACTGTCTTGGGGTAGATGACTTCAGTTCTCACACCCCAAAAGTAAGAAGCAAGAGAGCTGACAAAAGATTTTGCCCAGTTCTGCATGTGCCCACAGACAGTGTGAATGTTTATTAATTGCCTCCCCAGCATCAGCCTTCCTTTCTGATGGTTCTTATTCTCACTGGGGATTTTAGGGATCCTTGCTTCCAGTGATGAAACTATGACCTGGTCCAAGGCTAAACAAGTCAAGCCAACCATGGAGATTAGCACTGCTTAAACGGATTCAGTCAGAAAGGATTGGAGAACATTTGGTGTAAATGCTTAGAAAGAGATGCTCTCTTTCCTCTTGATGTAAACAAAAAAGCATATAACCCAGAAGCAGCTGTGGCCTTTTTCCATCTCTAGAAGATCCAGACATAGCATGAGGCCAAGCCTGTGGATGGCAAAACAGAGATAAAAAGAATGCAGATCCTTGATCCTATGGTTGAGTTGCTGGATCAAGCCTTTCCTGAACATAGTATTACCTCTGACCTCTGTGAGTATGTAAGCATATAAATTCCCTCTGTTGTATAAGCAATATGAGGTAGAGTTTCTGTTGTTTAAAACAGAAACATCTTACCTGGATGCTGATAAATATCCACCCCAGTCCTGACCCATTTGGTATTCCCCTGGAGTGAAGAGAACCATTCTTAAAGCTGCCATGAGATCAGCTCTTCTGCCTTGCTCCCTGTAGTATGTCTAGGACCTAACAAAGTACATGGCGCATGGTAGATACACACTGAGTGGAGTTTTCCTAAGAAAACATCATCAGCGTTTGGTTGCTTAGCTCACCTGTTGAAATCGTCATGGCTAAAAGAGACACTCTCTGCTCCTAATGATACACAAATACTGTATAAAGTTAGGGGGAGGGGCGCCTGACTTTGGCTCAGGTCATGATTCCAGGTTCCTGGGGTCAACCCCACATTGGGCTTCTTGCTCAGTGGGGAGTCTGCGCTCCCTCTGTCCTCTCCCTCTGTTCCTCCCCCCACTCATGCTGTCTCCCTTTCTCTCTCTCTCTCTCTCTCTCTCTCTCTCTCTCTCTCAATAAATGGATGAGATCTTTGGAAAAAAAATTAGGGGGAAAACGGCTTTCCTTTTGTGCTTGTATCAGGTTTTGCAAAGGGAAATTCAAACCCTGCATGGACCTAAAGGACCTGCGGGCTGCTCCGTAGCATCTGTTGGCCCCTTGGGTTGATAAAGGCACAGTTGTTCAAGGGTGAAGATCGTCACATGCCTGTTGTTTCCCGTTGATGTCCCTTACCATGTCCTACAATTCCTCTGTGAAGAACAAAAATAAAACTCTCTACTCTTTTAATAGCATTTTAGCAACTCGAACATTACCTTTTAATCCCATTCTTATTTATTTTATTTTTATTTATGAGCTAAAGCTTAGTTGTATGTTTAAAGCCTGTGATCAGTGGTGGTAGAATTACATATTTTTCCTCATTGCAAATTGAGTTCAGCACATGAAATGTGATGACACTAATCATTCAAATGCTTAGAAGAAAGGAAATAGGGGAGAAAACTCACTGAGCAATTACATAGTGCAGCTTCAAACTCTGAGGTTTAGGGTGTAGTACGGTGAGCTGTTCTCAGACTATTAGAAGGAGACGCAGTTATGAATGAGGCAGCGGAGGATCTGAGTGTGCTTACATATTGTACGTACTGATGAGAAATATCCAGATTTAGAAAGTTTACTAGAAGAAGGTCATAAAACCAGTCAAGAAAATGCCATCCAAAGAGATTCAAATTGACAGGATTAAGCAGTGTAAACATTCTGAATTTTCCTTCCTGATATCAGTCCTCAGTGAAGTCTCTTCATGAAGGTGGCGTGCGGATGCAGATTCAGAGTGTTTTTCAGTTGGGCCTTGCCTACATTGTCCTCTCTGTTGCCTGGACTCATGGCCACATTGAGGAGCAGAGCTGAATCAGAACAGGCAACACCTACTCGGGAGTGGAAGATGGGTGTGGATCCCATAGGGTCCGTCACTAAGATTGCAGGTGGAGTGTCCAGTGCTCCCTTCTTGAAGTCCTGGAAGCTTCTATACAGGGGTTGTGAGTGGAGCCCTCCAGGGGCAGTGACTGTCACTGCAGATCCAACCCCTTCCAAAGAAGCCAAGAGCCAAGGCAGGGATCAGGATGGGCCTCTCTTAGAATGATGGCAGAGCTCTTCATGACAAACTTTTAGGATCGAGATAGATCCATAGATCCAAGCAGGATCTCGGCCTGGCAGGCTGGGTCTATCTGGGGTGGAGGCAAAGGGTGTGAGAGTTTGGCTCCCCTCAGCACCTAAGGAATGGGTGACAGCTGAGGCCCCTGGGAGATGGCATCACAGGACCCTGAGGCACGTAGGGCAGCCACAGAGCTGCAGTTCTGCCTCTTCCCCTGGAGCCGCAGGGGAAGCCAGTAGTGCGTTCATAGGTGAGTTGGGAGTGGCAGAATCTGATCTTTCACTTGTATTTTAAAACTTTTGTTCCCTAAAGTTGCTCCCTAAAGCTGCAAAATGACCACTCCCAGGATTGGTGCTAACAACTCAGATCCTACTTAAAAATAATGTGACAGTTGCATTGCTTCTCAAGTGTGGAACCAAGGATGGTGTGAATGTGTGTATACCTAGAACTAAACCTTTTATCGGGAATAAGGGTACAGAGATCCTTGCAGCAAAAGAAGTAGTAACTCAGGGGAGCCCTACACTCTCAGGATGACAAGGGGAAATCTGGGATCCGGCCGTCGCTCACTGGGTCGGGCAGAATCAAAGCGGTCCCACACAGTGCGCCCGCTGCACCACTCCCGTCCTGCTGCTGCTCTCACATGTCAGGGCACCAAAGTGTTAATAGCAAAGGCCTTAGGAAAGCTGTACTTTGTTACAGGGAAATAGCTTTTAGCTCTAGCTGCTGCTAGCCAGAGAAGATGCTTGAAAGCAAGAGAGGGAATAATGGGCAAGGAAAGGACTTTTCAGTCACATGGGAGTCTTCAAGGACTACTCAGCCCAGAAGATGTTCTTCTTACTGCTTTAAGCCACTAATTCGCTAAGGCCCCCAGCACAGATCAGCAGCTTCCTTCACTGTCTGTAGATGGTATTGGAGTTGAAGGGAGCCCAGCAGACTGCCCCGCTGCATAAGGACTTCCTCAGTAGCAGGAACTAGGGACAGCGTTAAGAACAGGAGCAGCACTGGAAATGCAGTGCTGAGTCCTGGGTTGTCAGCGTGGATGGCTCTGAGCTTACAAGAGTCCTTGCACCACTGCAGACCGAGGCTGCTTGAACTCTTTGCTCAGTGCATCAGCTGCAAAGAGCAGAGGGGGCTCTAGGAGCCTGGGAGTGTTGGGGAACCAGGGCCATGAAAGAACAAGCAGGTCTGGATCAGACTCAGGACTTTACTCACTCCCATCCAGGGAGGAGGGTTGGGAAATTCAAGGCTGGCCCCCTCCACCATCCCCACCCCACCATACTAGGAGAACATTAGGTGGCCTCTGTTTTTAAGGATCTGGATTGCTAAGTGGGTCTTACCTGCTGAATAGCTATTGAGTGGGGTGGGTTAGGAGGTTGGATAAGGGCCCTGCATGTGGTTGAAGAGTAGGTCTTGGGGAGAGGTTTGGGGGGCAGTAGCCAGCCACAGGGAAAGGAATCTGGTGGAGGAGTGGGGGATGGCGAGAGATGAAAAGACATTTCAATGAGATCTGGAGTCCGTTTTGCTGGCCAGAGACAGGTAGCCATTATAGCTCCAGGAAGTCTTCAGGATGATTGACATAGATTTGCATTTAGATTGTAGTATGAGGACTTGCTGGGTCCAGGCTCTCAGACTGGAGGGTCCATGGAAGTCCTACATGACTCTAAATTACTTGTAATCTGCTCTTTAAATGTGCAAATTTCATAAGTTGGTTCCTTACAAGTTTAAGCATATACCCAAAGGCTTAAATGAATTGTTTAACACAGTGCTGTCCCCCTCAGGGAGGTCTGGTTTGGTTTGGTGAACTATTTCCTGAAGTCAAAGCTAATCTGGAAACTGAATGAGTAAAACAGATAAATGCAGGAGCTCCTGTGGTTGAAACAAACAGAAGAGGTGAAGAGCAGAATCATTTAATTACAGAGGAAGGCGTGATCAGTGACACTTCCTGGTGGGCTAGCCAGGTTGTGCCTCATAACCAGGTCTAACAGGGAGGGGAGCCTGATGCCAGCTCCACCACTTAGAGCTCTGGTACTCTTCACCAGAGCAAATTACCTATTCCCTCTCAGGTCAGTTTCCCTCCAGGCAAAATGAACTGCCTCAGTAACCGTTGTGGTGATTAAAAGATACAGTGTAGATGAACACGCCGGCATAGTCTCTGGCAGTGAAAGATGCTCAGCCAAGTATGAAACAAGAACATACCCAGCCTTTCAGTCCCTGCTTGTTGCTGATGGTCTTGCAGTGCTCAAGTAAGATAACTGTCCCCGGGTGTTCTAAGCTATCGTCTCTCTGGCTTTTGGATGCAGGGGGTAGCGCCGTATTTCAATAAGCTCCCAACTGTTCTAGAATAGAGTAATGGCCTCAAATGATCTTAGCTATGATTTAGAGTAAGAAATATATTTTATATCATGACCTACCAGATATAAAACTGAAAAGTTTCATGAAATAATATACATGTGACACTTTTTTTGAAAAAAAATTGTCATTAACAAAAGAGTACTGGTCACAACCCATTAAATTGGTTTCACAACCCCCCTAATGGGTCACGGTTCACAGTACCAAGAAGGCAGTACAGGATATGCACGTTTAGCAAGGCCACTATGATTTTGATGTTGTGTGGGCGTGTGGAATCATAACCAGCTACGTGCATTGTTTTAGGGCCATCCTGAATGCTTTTTCTCCAAAAGACCTGGATTGTAGGCTTTTTGTCACATGTATTTATCCAGAAACACCACCATCCGCTGGTTTAGTATCTGCATTGGATGCTGCAGGCCTGACGTGCTGTTGCCTTGTGTGCGTGAACACACATAGGCTATTTTTATTTTTTTTATAATAATTTATTTTTTCACTGTTCCAAGATTCATTGTTTATGCCCCACACCCAGGGCTCCATGCGATACGTGCTCACCTATCCCTCCCCCACCCCCTCCCTTCCAAGACCCTCAGTTTGTTTCTGAGTCCAAAGTTTCTCATGTTTCATCTCCCTCCCTGATTTACCCCACTTCCCATTTCCTTTCCTTTTCCCACAGTTCTCCATGTTATTCCTTATGCTCCACAAGTAAGTGAAACCATGTGATACTTGACTTTCTCTGCTTGGCTTATTTCACTCAGCATAATCCCCTCCAATCCAGTCCATGTTGCTACAAAAGTTGGATATTCATCCTTTTTGATGGAGGCATACTATTCCATTGTATATATGTACCACATCTTCTTTATCCATTCATCTGTTGAAGGGCATCTTGGCTCTTTCCACAGTTTGGCGATTGTGGCCATTGCTGCAATGAACATTGGGGTCCATATGGCCCTTCTTTTCACTACACAGGTTATTTTTAATCACGAATATTTAACCCTCTGGTTTGGTGCTGTACTAAGCTTTGCAATGCTTTAAACAGCACAGAGATACTACCTGCATGTTTATAAAATTGAATAAAAATGTTGTGTAAAGCCACAGAAGGAAGGAAGAGGCGACTCTTGCTGGATGTGAGAGTGGCTGCTTGGAGTGAGTTCCCTGGGGGTAACCGTCTCCACCTGACTCCTTCACCCCTGCGGGGTACAGGGTACTGTCCTAAGCACTGAGGACCCAGTGCCCACTTTCAAGGAGTCTGGTGGGGGAAGGCTGGCAACAGACTGTATAATTACTGTTTCCAAAATGTGGAATGGAGTGTAGATGAGCATCCACAGCTACCCACTGGAGAAGGCTGGCGGAAGAGAGCCACGCTGGCCCACTGGGGTGGGCTCCGCACAATGAGTAGGGATCTTCCTGCCCAGCAAAGAGAGGAAGGATCAGTACATTCAAAGGCATGGAGATGTGGATGGCGGCCGGCACCTAGGGCAGGGGAGTTCAGGATGACTCAAACACAGGGTCCTTGGGGATGGAAATGAGGCCTGAAAGAGGAGGAAAGCCTTGTTCATCTATGATAAGGAATTTGAACTTTCTGCTGAGGATAGTAGGGGCCTTTGGAATGATTTTAAGAAGAGCTGCAGCTTGTCCAAATCTGTGCTTCGAAAGGATCATGCCAACCATCTGAAGGAGCATGGACAAGAGGGATGAGGCTGGGGGCCGACTGTAGGGTGCGGGTGAGCTGTGCTTGTGCCCAGGCCTGAGGGGGGATGCAAGTAGAGGGGTGGGCGGGAAGAAAGTCTTGAGATGGTTTCTGGGAGGCCAGGGAGAGAGAGCAGTTCCCGGTGATACCCAGGTGGCTCTGCTGACCTGGTAGAGAAGGGGCACGACGTTGGGGGAAGGGGGCAGGAATGAGAGGACGACAGGGAACTGACAAGGAGGGAGACGGAGAAGGAGGAGTTTCAGTACATGTGCCGAGAGCAGTGATGTTTGACACGGGGGCATACTAAAAGATGCTCCTCTGGAAGACATAGTGTTCACGCCTAAGTGACTTGGATTTTAACCATCCACTCCCCTCCCTGCGCGCAGACGCACACGCACACTCACGCGCGCATGCGCACGCTGCCCCCCTACGTCCTGTCCTTCTCTGAGCAGGCAGCCAGTCCCATTCTAATCTGGGCCCAAGGCCGTGGGGAAAAGGCAGGTTTGTTTGCCCAGTTTTGAAGTGAAAAGGCGTATGCTCCTAATCTGCCGGCAAAAGAGACTAATTAGCCTGATATTTAAGCCTCAGATCCCTGGAGGAAGAGCATGTCAGAAAGCTCCCAGCTTTGCCAGGGAAAGCTCTCCCTGAGTTAAAGGAGGTTGTGGGTTTTCCCACATAGCCGGTGTATCAGTACTGGGGAATCCAGGCTCGGCTCTGACCCCGCTGTGAAGGGAAAGGCTGTCCATTCTCACTGGCTGAGACTTGAAGTGCAGCGAGGCCTAGAGTGAGGACTGAAAAGATAGTTCAGGAATAGCCATCACCAAGGGGCTCAGACAGATGGGCTCAAACAAAGAGTGGGTGAGGGAACAAGGACTGAAGCGAGGCACGAAGGGACTAGCAGTAAGGTGGTCAGTGTCAGGTTGGTGTCATGGAACAGGCCAAGACAGAATTTGGGCAGTTAGCGAAATCTGTTCAAGTCACTGTCAAATTAAACTTAATGATACTTTAAAATAATTCCTCAATATTATGCCCATCTCTCTGCTTTCCTTCAAGTTTCTCAAATATCTTGAGAGAAAAGAGCTCTCTTGTGGTTCCATATGCATGGTTTGGCTGACTACCCTAGTCAGGGCTGACTACCCCGAGTTTTTATGTCTAGATGTGTCCTCCCCTCAAGGAGAGCAGTTGCAGCAGAGTGATGGTAATCTGGTGCCAACTAGCCTGGAGACAGGAGGAGTTAATAAACACAGACAACTCTTTCATGTTTCTTGGCTGAAATGGGAAGGCAAGAGACTGACCAGTCACTAGACAATGATGAAGGCTTTCAAGAAAGATTTTCTTTTTCAGAAGCAAGAATCTGAGCATTTTTATAGGCAGAGGAAAAGGCCAGTGGGGAAGGAAAAGTCAAAGAGAAAGGGGAAAGAAGGGATGACAGACATGTGGCTGTTCACCTGGAGACACATGGTCCTGGGCCTATGCCCAGCTCCCCTCCCAGAGCCCACAGATGCTCCTCCCTCCTGGCTCAGGCACAGTATGGCTTCATCTTGCCTCAGTGCCCCATAGAAGCAGATGTCACTGCACAGGCAGGGTTAGCAGTAGCTTTGTGCAGAGCACCCAGGATTTAAGCAACACCCCTTTCCACCTTCCCTAATGACCAACACTGAGGCCCAGATGATCCCCTGACTCCTCTCTTCCTGGGTCTCCAGATCCCCAGGGTTCCTCTGTATACTCCCTGCACAGTCCCATGTCCTGAAATCAGCTCTGCCCTTTTGCAATTTGGCTCCATTTGGAAAGGGCCTTTTTCTCCTCTTTCTCCACCTGGATCCTGCTGAGCCTTTCGCCAGCATCCAAACATTGCTCTGATTCTTCTGTCAACTTTTATCAGATTATCTGGAATGACCCAGCCTCTTCACCATGCTCTGCTCTGCACTTTGAAACTGACCCTTCAGATCGACTGCACCGTGTCCTCCCATGCCCCTGCCATGTCCCCGCCCCTGACACTTGAATGAGCGTGCCACACCTCTGCCTAGCCCTCATCTCTCATTTCAGCGTCAGCCTTGATCTAGAAGCTTCTTCCTGCTAAGTCCTCTTGTCCTCGCTCTAATTCACAGCCCCACCTCCATTCACTTCCAGTGGGTCCTGCTGTGGACAGTCTTTGAGCATTTATTCTAAAGTCCGAAAGGGCTCAGAGTTGATGTGAGAGGCTGCCCCTTCCAACTAAGAATACAAACACTGTGCCCTTTGCACTTTAGTCAGACAGACTCTAAGACATTAGAAGAGATGAAACAGCCTGATGAATGTCCCTAACAACCCAGCTTAATGAGAAGACCATGTTGCAGGAGAGAAATGGAAGAAATCCCACAAGCAAATGGAGGCACCCAGGCACACGCACATGATAAAAGAGGAGAGGTCACTCTGTCACTGGGGTTTCCTAATGGTGTGAAATCTTCACCTAGAATGGGAATTTAACCTTCTGGGGAGGTTTCTGTGTTCCAGAAAACAAGGAAGAGGAGGCAAGGGGGAGCCAATGCTGGAGCTGAGTGTGGGCTGGTAGGAGCACATCTGATCTCGTGTAGCCTGTGCTGATGCCAGCTGGCAGCCTAGCTGGGTCGTCCCTACCAAGGCTGCAGCAGAAACATTTGAAGGGAGTGGACCCCCAGCCAAGCCACAGGAGCTTTAATCAAGCAACAGTAAGTCGGAAGACAGGCTAGGAGATGAAAAGTGGAGCTTTAAGCTGAGATTGGAGAGACTGAGAAGCTGGACTTCAAGGTTGGAGGTCAGGAAAATGAAGCAAGGGTGGGACACAGAGTAGCTGGGAGGCAGAGCCTGGCAAGGGAACTGCACTGAATATATTACTCACAGTGCCTGCCTCATCTCAGCCACCCCCGCATTGCACACACAGCTCCACCCCTACCGTCTGTTGAAGAAGCAGTCCTAAGCACCATGGTTTGTAAAATGTATCCCTGGCTACAGATGACTGGGTCAAGAAGGGCACATCCTCCCAGCAGCCAGTCTGTGGGCTTCCCAGTAACATATGACATGGTCACATGATACCCTAGGGTGGGTTGGGTCCATTAGATACTGTCAGTGACCCTGCATATGTCAAGAAAAGGATGCATCAGCAGTACTATGAAATAGAAGGAGGCTTTAGAGGTCTTGCTTGGCTATGGAAAAATCACATTCTAAGTACAGTGAAATTATAGTGCCTAGAAGTACATGCTCAGTAGAAGATGAAGAAGATTATGCTGAGTGAAATAAGGATCTGGCAAACTCTTGAGTCTCTTTGCTGGTAAGATGTATCAGAAGACTTTGGAAGTGAAGAACAAGCTCCTGCCACCCACTGAGTTAAACAAAGAGAAATGGATTATCTCCCTGAGGAGGTAGAGTTGGACAGGGCTTAGGGATTGTTGATTCCCTGTGGTGGTTAATGACAAGGTTGGGAACTCTGGCTCTTTCCAGGCTGCTGTGCCATCTTACCTTTTTGGTACATCTTCAGGTTGATGGCAAGATGGAAGCAGCTCCAGGCATTGTGTCCAGACATAAAAATAACCAGACGAGAATGCACTTCTCGCTTATTGTTGAGAGCAAGGAAGGAGTTCCTTGAGCTCTCACAGACTTTCCCCTTACATGTCATTGGCCAGAAGACACGAAGTTTTGAATCCACCACTGGCAAAAGGAATGGGCTTATGATCCACCTCCAAACAGATCCAGCTCCAGAGTTGGGTCTTCTTCCCCAGAGATGCATGGGTGTGTGAGGAGAAATGGAAACCTGGCAAATTCAGGGTTCACATAGGAGAGAGGAAATTAGAGGGGAGTGGGTGTCAGGCAGATGATTAACAGTGTGCTTCATAAGACATCTCAGAAATGTAGAGCGTGAGTTCAGGTCAGAAAAAATGTATATGAAAGTAAGAAAGAAACAGAACATGTAGAAAAACGAGAACTCCTCGGCAAAGTAGGAGTAATTAGGCCCTTGGGGAAAATTACTGTATCATCATTGAGATCATGGCAGTGAAAGGAATCATGTTTGGATACGATCAGAGTCTAGTAACAGCTTTCAAATGAAGATTTTCAAAAACTCAGGGGAAAAAAAGGGAGGCATTTTCAATTGCCGGGAGCCTAGATAAAAGAGACTCCATATATTTGGAAAGCTCTTTACAATGCTTTCTGACTATGCAGTCACGAATGACAGGAAAGAAAGGACTCAGAGGAAGACATGCTTACTGACGTTTTACATGGACATGGCAGAGGTTGAAAGAAACACTGTAGGGAAGATGCGCTCTCGCCTTTGTCTTACTAGCTAGTCTCTCTCTCTCACCACCTCGCACAATCCTCGTCCTCCGCCTCTCCACTGCACTCCCGCTGTCCACAAATACACACCTTGCTTGTCTCACCACTTCCCTAGAGGGGCCCGCACCACATCAGTACTTCTGTCTCCACTTGGAAGCTGGGCTTCGTCAGGGAACCAAGGCCCTGACCCAGGGCCGCTTGCTTGTTTTCATACCTGCACACTTGGAAGTATCATACAGCAAATTTGCTTCCATGGAGGCTGTGGTCCAAAAGTCTGAGGTTATGTGCCTCATCATATTCTTCCAGGCTAAGGACCTCCCAAAGCTCCTGACACTCAGAGCACCCTGAAGGGACATGTGTCCTTCCTCCCACTTAGGTTAAGTGGCCATGTCACACCCATCGAGGCACAGAGCCTGTCCCTTGATTTGGAGAATACAGTTTTCTGCCCTTAGGCAGACTCTCTTCATAGACAGGAAACACCATCTCCTTGTTCCCTAGCAATGTCCAACTACGGCTGACATCCATTCCCCTGAAGTCCGCCCACAACAGCCCTGGGCTCCACTGGCCTCCTGGAAACATAGCATTTTCTAGCCAGTGTGGGTACCCCAGCACAGCAGATCAGGTCCGCAGCCCGCATCTGTTGGACCAGCAGCCCCCACCGAGAACCACTCCAGGTAAGAGGCAGTCCTGCAGGCAGCCATGGCTGGTGCCCCACCTGCTTTCCTGTCACAGCTCCATGTGCCATCAGCACGCTGTGACCCAGGGAACACTGACCGAGATGAGGAGTGCTTCCAAAGATCTGGCAGTCTGCCAGTTCTCATACCTATGGGGGATGTCAAGAGTATCCCTCCACACAGCCCAGTCTGGTTCCTGAGCCCAAACCAGGAAGGGAGGAGGTATCAGGCCTGAATTTCAGGACACTTGTCATTTTAAGAAACAAAGCCCCAAGAGTAAGTCTGGAGCCCTGGCACTGTTCTGCACGGGGCTCGTGCTGTTAGCACCAAGACTCTGGATGGTTTCCCATGGGATCCGGCCCATAAGCCCCTCTGTCCACATACCTCTACTCTGGCACCCGCCCCAAGCCTCTCTAGCTGACTGTTCAAAAATTGGTCTCCCTCCATTAGGACACTGGGCTTCATTGGATTTGGTGGGCAATGTCTTAGTGCTTCCAAGTGTTCCCAAATATTCACATGAATACTAGGACTTTTGCCTCAGTGCCACCCTAGCCCCAAAGGGCAAACCTCCCTTTCCAAGGCCTCTGCCCTCAGCTCCGCTGCCCTTTGCTGCCCTCCCCTGGCCATTGGCGTCAGTGCAGGGAAGCTCCCAGCGCTCTGATGGCTTTCCTGATGCTTTTACTCAATAACCCTTATTTAGGGCCACTCTGTACTGCGCAATGTCTAGACACTGAGGACTCAGTGATAAAAACACATGCACTTTCTTTCCTGGAGCACAGACTCTTGAGGAAAAGTGGAGAGAGAAAGAGAATGGAAATGGATGTATTCTAGTGGACCCCTGGGAGAAGCCTGGATTTGCTCCTCATTCCACAGACTCCACTGCCGGAACCTGCACCTGACACCCCTTCCCCTTTAGGGGTGGAGTTGGGGACCTTTGACCTCCCTTCAGCAGTAGAGTGTGCCAGTCCTGTTTGCCTCCTTCCTCCCTAGCATGTGATGGTTTGTTTTCATTGATAAACCAGATATTTCTGAGCAGGTGCCAAGCATTCTGCACTAGAGATAAAGTGGGGGAAATGCTAGCCCCATTCCCCATGGAACTTAGAGTCTAAGAGCATAGAACAAGTGAATAATCAGATCGTTTGAAAACACTTAGGGTAAGCATTACCTTTTGCTGTATTCTGCTCTGCCCACATCTACTAAGAGTCCTGCACAGCAAAGATCAGGTATGGGATCCGTAGTTTGGGGGCGGAAAGAATGAACCAGAGAGGAGAGAGCCTGTGCACATGGTAAGCATCTCAGGAAGTGCTGAATGCTTGACGGAGGCTGCAGACCAGAGGCCTGAGAACCGAGCCCACTGTTCCCAACAGGCTATGCTGCAGCCAGCAGCTCCTGGGCCTTCTCCTCAGCTCCGGTGCCCCTCCCCCTTGTGACACTGTCTTGTCCCCACCCTCCTGCTCTCCACTGGCAGGTCCAGATGTTTGCGATCTTTAGCAGATTCCAGGTCAGGTCAAGGATAACTCAAGCAGCACGGGCCACCAATTGCAGGGGCTATATCTGCCCTGTGCGCCCATGAATATCCAGTCCTTCACATGGCACCTGGCCTGTAGGAGGCATTCTCCAGTTCTGCGGTGGTTGTTAAATGCATACATGAATGGCGCATAATTATCCCCGCAGGAACTTAGCTTCCGCAAAGCAAAGCATTTAGTCACAATTTGACTCATTTGATCAGTGGAGACAGCCGTTCTGGTTAATCCAGACCTGGATTTATAACCTAACTTGGTGTATTGGCCCCCAACAGGGTGTAGACTGCACTGTAGGTGTAGGTTGGGGCCAGGGGTTCTCCAGGTTTGGGAGAGGAGCCTCTCTCTGCAAGGGCTGTGCCTCCTTGGATGAGTCCTTGGGGCCCCTGGGCTGCTCGTAACTGACTTTGACTCCGTCTGCCAGGGGCTTCAACACATTTTGCTTAAAATTACAGCTGGCTTGTAATTCCGGCTTCAGACAGTAATTACAGCTGCCAGGGCTCCTTGGAGAGATAATTACAGAAAGGATTCAGCATTCATTTTATCTACACACTTAACCATCAATTAAATCATTACCGCCTAATCCTATTCCAAGTCTAGAAATGTTCTGTGAATGTATAATTCTGAAGGCATGAAGTTTGTTTTCAGATGGTTTTAAGTGAAAAATTGCCCAATTTCAAGAGTGAATGGAGGCCCGTGTGTGTGGCTCCCTGGTGGAGGTGGAGCCAGAGACATTCTGGTCCCGCCTGCCTGGAAGTTGGCCTGGACTGCCTGGCTGAATGGACAGGCAGGGCAGTGCCCAGATCTCCGTTTGGTCTCCCATGGAGTTCATGATTTTCCAGAGCAGGATTACTACAGCGACCTAGAGGTCAGCTGCTGGGGACAGATGGGAGGGTGGCTCATTTTCCCAACAGGCTCCCAGGAGGGATTTTGTGCAAGCTCTAGGCCCCCACCCACTAACTAAAAGCCAGGGATGAGGTCTTTTCACTGTGGGAACCCAGCAGAGCATGGTTTGAAAGACACAAGCTTGAGAGTCAGACCACCGGGCTCCTGTTTGGGCTCCACCACTTCTGAGCCGTGTGTCCTTGAACACGTTTCTGAACCTTTCTGAGCCTGATTATTCATCTCTGTAATGGTGCAGTAATCCACGTTGCCAAATGGAGCAGCTTAAGACTTAATGAGATAGTCACGTAGCGTGTTTGTTTAACACAGTGTCTGCCCTTAATGGATGCTAGGTAAATTTTGATAATTGTTTTGACTTAACATATATCCAGGGGAAGGAGAGAAGCAGAAGGGAAAAACCAGATTCCAAAAATGTGCTCCCTGTAGGTCCAGTGGCCTCTGAGAGCTGGTGGCCCCAGGCCTCAGGCTGTGCTGTGCTGCCCAGCTCGGAATTCACAACCCTCAGGCCTCAGTCTTCCTCACGGTGACCCACCCAGGAGCTCCTGATGGCAGCCTCACTCGGTGCCCCTTCTGCACTGATCCTGCCCTCTCTTGGTTCCCGCTGGCTCCTAGAACAAGCCTACTTTCCTCCTACATCTCCAACTGCTCTTTTCTGTCTCCTGTAGTGAGTTGGTGGACTCACCGTTGGACATAGTCATGCCCCAAGTTTATGTTTGAAGCCACTGTCTGTTTCTTCTGTAGCACACAAAGCAGCTTTTGGGGGACAGTTGTTGCCAAAGGCATAGTTCTTTTAATAGGCAGGGTTTCCAGGCCAAGCCAGCTGTTGAGACTCTGTACCTAGAGCAGGGATCCCAGAGGCACTGTGTGCACCATGGGGCCCTAGGGATGTCCCCCATTTAGGCTGATGTTTTCAGACTGCCGCTGTACTCCTGGCCAGTGTCTGGGCTCAGCCCGCCCCGCCCACCCCGCGCACAGATGTGCCCTTTCTGCTGGAGTTGCTAAAAAGTCCCACTCAGTGGCCAGCAGGGCACTGACCACAGAGCTGGCTTTGCTCCCGGTGTAAGCAGCAATTACGCGGCAGCCCCAAGCTGGGAAGCAGCCCCGGGTGCTTCCAACCAGGTGCCAGACCGGCTGGGGGCCCACCCCGATGCCACAGCTGTGTAGCCAGGGCTGCAGGGAAGGGAGACAGTTCCAGCCAGGGACGGCTCGGGGCGGGGTGTCTAGTCCTGACATTCACAGATAATCATGGTTATTGTTAGGAAGATTTAAGTGAAGATCATTTTTTAACCACCTTCTAAAGTTGTAACAATTAAATGAGTTAATAAATGTAAAGCACTTTTAAGAGTGCCTGGTGTCTAGTGTATTCTCAATAGATACTAATTATTACTGTCATTATTTTTTTAATTTTATTTATTTACTTGACAGAGAGTGAGAGAGCATAAGTAGGGGGAGTGGCAGAGGGAGAGGGAGAAGCAGGCTTCCCGCAGAGCAGAGACCCTGAGGCAGGGCTTGATCCAGGACCCTGGGATCCAGCTCAACCGGCTGAAACACCCAGGTGCCCTGTTGTCACTATTGTCACAGGGCTTATACAGACCTGGCCAGAAATACTGGGCCGACCCTGACCCCTGTGCTCTGGGCCCCCCCGGAAGGGCTGGTCCTCCTGTCTGGGAGTGTCAGGCACAGTGACCTCACGTCAGCTTCCCCATCGCTAAACTCAGCATTTAGTACCACAGGCACCACAGGGTCGTCCCTGAGGAACCTGGATTCTGACACTGCCCAGCGGAGAGATGGAAAGGCCCTCCCTGCCTGTCTTCCCCCAGCACCGCCCCTCACATGGCCTCTGTGTTGAGTCCCTCAAGGAGAAGCAGGAGCGGGACAGTCTGTGAGCTCCTGGTCCAGCAGCTTGAGGCTGGTACCTCCCAGCTTCTCCCCCCTGCCCTTCCTGGGTAACGTGACCGGGGTAGCGCCTGACCCACCTCTGTCTGTGAGCCCACCTTGGCCGCGGTTACTCCCCCCAGGCTTCTTTCAATCACTCCTGAATAATAAAATGCCCATCCCGTGGACAGGAAGGACCCAGTCCTTGCGAAGAGCGAGGGAAGGATGCATAGGGCGTACCTTGACACTTTGGGAACCTTGGCACTTTGAGCACCACTTGGGATGCCCATCCTGGGTCCCAGCAGAACCTGACCATGACTGTAACACAGCCATCACTCCTGGGGCCAAAGGGCACACATACCCTGGCATCCGTCGCCTTGGCATCTGGCATCTGGCTGCATGGAGATATGCATGAGGGCTGTAGGACCGGCAATGCTGGCTCGTGGAGCCGGGCCTTCCAGGGCTGTGAGGTGTTGCGTTTTGGGGTCTGACCAGTCTTGACCTTGTAACCAGAGCCCCTTCGCAGCAGGAGACAGATGCAGCCAGCTTTCCTGTGCTCCAGCAAACACATCTGGGACTTGCCTGCCCACTGGGTCTTGCCCTGGCACCTCACCCCAATTCTGTCTTTTCCGCTGGCTCTCCCAGGCTTCCAAGGAGAACCCCAGTTCCTGTGGGTGCACACAGAGACCTTCACAACCTGGGCCCTCTCTGTCTGGCATCATAACCCATCACCGGCCCTTGACGTTTTACGCCTAACCACACCACATAAGCTGCTTCTAGGATGTGGAGACACTGCTCTGTGAGGTCCCTTTGCTTTTGCATGTGCTGTTCCACCTGCCTGGGATCCCTCCCCAGAACTTGCCTGCAAACGTGTACTTACTTCAGATTTAACCCGTGCATAACCTCCTCTGGTCATTTCTGTACCTTTGTGATGGATCCCAAAATGTGATTTCGTCATTTCCTATGTTTTCTGTAATAGACCATGAGCTCTCTGAGAGCAGGAGCTAGATCTCATTCATCTCTGAATCCCCAGGCCCTTGTAAAGGCAGCAGAAGTGAGTGGGTGCTTGGTGTTGCCGCATGAGACAGGGACAGAGGGCCCAGCTCCCCACGTGCTCCCGGTGAGGTGTGCAGGCCCTTCCCGGGCTCCCAGGCTGGGCTTCCTTCACTGCCACCACTGCGTGATCTCAGCGGAGCGCCAGGTCTCAGCGTGTACCCACTGCAAGGCCGAATGGAGAAGCCCTCCCTGGAGACACTCCAGGCCTTGCTCCGCAGTGTGGGCGCTCCCTCTCTGGAGGGGCTCTCTGGGAGAGTCTGAAAGGCCCACAAGGAATGGTATACGGCGGGATGTCAGGGCCCCCCACGCCGGGACAGCTCACATTTCAAGATGACCTGGTGACTTTGCTCGGAAGCAACGAAGGCAGGAAATGGAGAGGTGGGTGGAGAGGTGGCGCTCGTATTGGCTCTGCCTGCCAGGAAGGCTTCGGAGTCTGTTCTGCAAACAGCCTTAGCCATCGGATGTGCCGTCCTCGGGTGTGGGGACCTGGCTTGAGGTCGGTGGGGGGGGAACAGGGGGGAGGTCATTGCCTTCAATGGCACCTGTGAAAAGGGCGCCCCCCACAAGGCGGAGGCCCGCTCTGCAGAAGAAGGCAGCTGGTGCTTGTGGTCGCGCTGGCTTTGGCGACGACGTGGCGGGCCTTCCGGCAGTCTGGCCACGAGGATCCCGCTTGGGCCGTGCTGAAGGCAGCATCTGCGCCCGCTGTGTCTCTGGCCCTGGGTCGTGCGCACTTTTGTTTCCACACTTACTGAAGTTGGCTGACAAAGTGGCAAATTCTCTGCTTCAGAGCAGAGCGAATTCTCTCAGAATAACTCAGCTTTATGAGTCCTCCGACATCATTCTGCACGGGGCACGGTGAGGCAGAGGCCGCTTCCCCGCAGCTTCCCCAGAGATGTGAGTGTCCGTGCCTACCCCCACAGCCACCGTCCCTGCCCTGACCCCAGCAGCTGGCTGTGGTCCCGCCGTGGGCCGGGCTGGCGCCAGCGTGTGACCCCCACCCGGACTGGTTATCAGTGTGGGGTGATGAGCGGCAGCGGCTTTTGTCTTCATGGAAAGAATGCAGGTGGCCACGGATGTTCCTGCTGGTGTCAGGGAAGGGAGTTCGAGAGGAGGCCGGGGTGGGGAGGAGGCGGGGGTCTGACGGAAAGGTGGAGAGCAGAGGCATCAGGGAGCAAGAAACAGCATCAGCGCCCCACCCGAGAGCCGGGGGTTGCCCAGGCCTAAACCACCTCCTGCCAGACGGCTGCAGAGTCGTGGCTCAGAGGGGGCCCAGCAGGAAGGCGGGTGGAAGACCTGAGGAGAGAGTCAAGGATGTAGACATGGCATGTGGAGAGCACCAGAGGAGGGCTGGAATTGATTCAAAGAGGGGCTTCCTTTGGGGAGGGGGAAATACAGGGCAGGAGATGGGGGGCATTGTGGTGAGATGAGGTGACTGGACAGTGGGGGCAGAAGGCCAAGCAGTGAGGCCTGGCAGGTTCCGCCCCAGGGAGCAAAGTATGCCTCCCCCAGGGGAAGGACCAGGTGGGAAGATAATGCCACAACCCCTCTCAGACCAGCTGCCCTCCCAGAGCTATTCGTGGGGTATTTGGCCTGAGCCGTCCCTCATCCATGCATTGTCCATTCGTTCATCACCTAGTGTTCATGAGTCTTGGGTCTGGTGTGCCCATGGCCTTTCCACCACCTTAAACCCTTACCTGCCTGCCTGACCAGGAGCTCCCCTCCTTCTGCCCTGGACCGTGCCCATGTAAGCTGGCAGTCGCCATCCTGCCTTCTCTCTGGACGGGTCATCGCCCTCCTAACAAGTGGGTGTGCCTTGCCTACAATACCTCAGATGCATAATAGTATCATGTGAGCTTCCCTATGCCGGGCGCCAACTCTGTGCATGGCACTACGCAAAGCACTGTACACCCATCATCCAAACTCACCCTCACCCTGGGAGGTAAACAATAGTATCACCCCAGATGAAAAAACTGAAGCTTGACTGACTTTTCCAGCATCTTGAAGTGATGAAGTGGTAGGTTGCGTTATTTGTCCATCGTTACGTGCCCTATCTATACTCTGTGAGAATCTTACGCTCTGGCTACTCCGGAGGAGGCCCTCTGACTTGCCTTGATCAATAGGAGGGTGACAGCTCTGAGCGAGGGCTTTAAGAGGCATCCCATATTTCTGCTCATCCCCTGGAGCTTTTGGCTTCTGTCAGGAAATTACCAAAGTCCTGGAATGAGAAGGCGCAGAAGCAGACCTCCACCTGTCTGGGTCCAGATCTGGCTGAGCCCAGAAGAGCTGCAGCCCCCCTCGAACTCCTGAGTAAGAAACGTGTTCATTGGTGCAAGCGGCTAAGATTGGGGAGTTGATTGTTATTGCAGCGAAAGCTGCCTTGTGCTTAGGAAAGGGTCAGTCTTGCTCTCTTCATCAAGTTGAATCAGGCAACCTACAGCTGTTCCAGTTGCTCTCTTTTCTTCTTTCCATGCCCTCTTCCTAGGAGAAAATCTGCACGTACCTACACATAGCAAAACTCAAACCCGCTTCTCTGCCTGTCAGCTCGGAAGACACAGCGGCAGCGGCAGCCACTCCCTCACGTGGTCAGTGTGTGGGTCACACGGCTACTACGCTGCTTCCGAGAGCTTTGTCCCTCTGTGCTCTTATCACTCAGCTCAGTTAAGAATGAACTCAAACAGTGCCTAAGAATTTTTGCAAAATTCTTCTGTTTTCACCCTACTGGCACTAATTCCCTCTCCCGCATAACCCCACATTCCCAAATGATTTGTCATGAAAGTTTTTTTGCTAATTTACTTTCAGCTGTTTTGCTTCTGGTGTTTCTTCCCCACCTAACCTTCTCCTGACCATAATTTTCAAAGCCAGTACAACATGCAGTGAACAATATGCAGTAAAATTGATTAACTGAAACCCTTAAAAAAATGAAAAGCTAATGGGATACTCTTTTATTTTAGCAATCATGTTATATTCTATGGGTTTTCTCTGCAAATGTGTTTTTAAATGTTGTATCCTGATGAGGCTAAACTTTGTAGCAGCAAATAAGAACATGATTTTCTCTCAACGCGAAAGGTTCGGAAGTGTACATTTCTGTTCTGCTTCTGCAGCATTCCTTCTTTTGATAAAAGAACCCTGTTTTCCCCGTGGACCCACCCCGCTCCCTCTGTGCCCCTGTGCTCTGGGGAATGTAGTCATACCCTCGGCTCCAGGAGCACACCCCAGGCTGTGTCTGGTTGGCGCATTCGGGCATTGGCTCAGGGTGAGGACATGCCCCGATTTAGGCCCAGGGGTTCTGCTGGAACTGTCAGGAAGTCACATCTTCTGCCTGGGCCAGGAGCCATGAGGATACACATGTGGCATCGCTCTGGCTGTGTCACCATCACCCAGAACTTGCCCCAGAACGGGGCAAATCAGGGGAACCCAGTCGGGATTTGGGAGGAAGTGATAATGAGTCCAGGTGACATTGTCTGAATGTCTGGATGGAGGGAGAGATGGAGAGGCAGACTGAGACACTGTAGAGTTATGTGGATGTCACACAGCATCTCAACACTCAGCAACTCAGGGTAGAAGTGGCCCGCACCTGACCAGCATAACAAGGTGAAGAGGAAAGTGACAGCAGATGACTGGGGCTGGGGAGCCTGAGATGGCAGTGCAGGAAGGGTAGCGACGGGGCTGAGGCCACAGGGGCAAGTTTCAAGACTGATAAAGGCAGACAGATTCCCTGGGCAGAAGCGGTAGCCTGAGGCTGGGACGAGACACCGACCAGGGAGCACAGGCCCCCCTTCGGCATGTAGGTGACCCTGGGACCTGCAGGTGAGCGGGGTGGCTCTGTGAGCTAAGCCACCTGGTGTAGGGAGTTGCAATGGTAACTCAGGGGCTTGTGCCTGTGACTCGGGAGGTGTGGGCTGCTGCAGGAAGCCTGGGAGCCCGGGGCCTTCGGGGCCGTCCAGGTGTGGAACGGCGCCAGCACCCAGCACCTTCCTCTTTTAGCTGATTCTAGTTACAGATCATAGAAACCAAATGGAGCTAGCTTGGGATTTTTTGGAAGGAGAGGGAAATTCTTGAAATTCAAGAACAGAAATACATTTAAGTTCCGGGAAGGTCTGGGATTGGCACCTGGAAACTCTGGGGAAACCAGACATTTATTTTCTCCTTCACTCTGCTCTCCTTTTTACCTCTGCCACATCCCCCCCCACCTCTACCACATCTTCCCCCACCTCTACCATATCTCCCCCCA
>PITA01012352.1:27222-62568 GCA_004023965.1 Spilogale gracilis | reverse complement strand
AAAGGAGGTATAGTTCTTTTAAAATCTGTGTCTGGGGAACACTTGCGTGGCTCAGTCAGGTGAGGGGCTGCCTTGGGCTCGGACCATGCTCTCAGGGTCCTGGGATCAAGCTCCTTGCTCAGAAGGGTGCATGCTTCTCCCTCTCCCTCCACCCCCGCCCCTCTCCCTCCACCCCTGCCCCCACTCACGCTCACTCTCTTATGCTCTCTCAAATACATAAAATCTTTAAAAATAAATAAAACAAAATAAAATCTGTGTCTGATATTTCCAATATGTGAAGTACTTGAAGACCTACTTCTACTGGTTCCTTGTTTCCCTTGTGTAGTTAAAAAAAAAAAATTCTTTTTAATTGAGAGCTGCTCATTTTCCTTAGAAAACTGGTCTGCGGAACACTTGGAGACCTAAGAGGAAAGAATCCTCTAGAGATGATTCGTGTTTGGTTTGGCAATGAGGTGTTTTTTCCAGGTGGGGGCCACTCCATCTCTATTGATAATTTTAGGGTCTTTGTGTCACGCGGGTGTTAGAACTGGGCCTGAAAACCCGCGGCAGACGACTACACCTCAAGGGTTCTGTTTTGTGCTCACCACGGAGAGGGGTCTGCTGGCCTTCCCCTGGCACCGACGAACGGGAGGAACTTCTGGTTGACCCTCCCTCTGGGGGGGGCACCCCAGTGTCCCAGCTTGAGGAGCACAGGGCCTCCCATCACACGGCCACCTTGGCGGCCTTGGGCTTTAGTTTCCCTTCCCCACAGCTTGAGGGTTGACAACTGAGACTCTGGGGCTCCTGAGGCAGATGCTCTCGACACAAAAGAAGCTTCTGGCTCTGCTTCCTCCTGGTTCCCCGGTTCACTCAAACTTTGTCTTAATAATTCCTTATCTTTTCGTCAGTTTTTATCACATTGAAGGACTTCTTTTGTTGTTGTATTTTACTCAGAATTGTCAGTTTCAATCAAGAGAGAGTTTGGTTATAATAATTCAGCCTGCCATAGAATCAGAGAGGGAAAAGTCTCATTTGATCTCTGTCTAAGTTACACTGGTGTCCTGTGAGGGATCGACTGATAAAATTCTTTTTCCCCTCCCATTATTAATCATGACTTCAGCAGCATACATTCATTAATCCGTTGATTGTGACATTTAATTTGCAAATACATTTGTATAAATAATTTGCCTCCTTTCTGTGCTTTACTGATTTCACTAATCCCGCTCTGTAGTCTTGGATGAGTCTCATTTTTTTTTTACTCTGATTACTCAGTCGTTATAGTATACTCTTAAATCCCAAAGTGCTAAGTTCCTCTTTCTTGTTCTTCTTTCTCAGATTTAAAAAAAAAACAAAACTATTATTAATGGCTATTCTTCTAGATCAACCTTAGAATCATTTCCCCAAGTTATGATGACAATTCCTCTGGAACTGTTTTGAACGATATTAAGCCTATAAATTTATTAGAAAGAATTGGCATTTAATAAATCGTGACTTTCCTATCCAAAATCAAGTTATGTCTATTTATCACCACTTATTCAGAACTTCATTTACATTTAAATAGACTGCTGTGGTCTCCTTTATTTCTGACACTACTTGTTAAAATCATTCCTATTATCAATTCATGTTGCTATTGTGAGTAGGATCGTGTTTTTAGTATATTTTCTAAAGTTATTTCTGATGTGTTAGCATGCTCTTGCTTTTCTAAATTTCCTTGTCTCTAGGGGTATTTATGAATTCTCATATTGGTCACAGTTGATTTTAATAAACTTTCCTGTGTATTCTACATGTATACAATAATGTAATCTACATCTTTTTTTTTTTCTTTTAGGACTTAACACGAGCCAGAACTTCCAAAACAATATTAAATAATATTAATGTTTTGGTTCCCTATTTTATTGGTGACTCCAAGTGTGTTTAACTAATAAATAAATTGGCCCTCGGCACACGGAATGTTCTAGATCCATTGTGACATTTTATGGGGCACTTCATGCTCCACCCCTGAAAAGAAACTCAAGCAGCCCTGGTCCCGCCCTATAAAACCCAGCAGATCGACAGCATGGCCTCTGAGAAACCCAGATGATACAACCCATGGGTAAAAAGAAGCTGTTTGAATTGTACAGATAAAAATGAGGGCGCCTGGGTGGCTCAGTGGGTTAAAGCCTCTGCCTTCGGCTCAGGTCATGATCTCAGGGTCCGGGGATCGAGGCCCGCGTCGGGCTCTCTGCTCAGCAGGGAGCCTGCTTCCTCCTCTCTCTCTGCCTGCCTCTCTGCCTACTGTGATCTCTCTCTATATATATTAAATAAATAAATAAAATCTTAAAAAAAAAAGAGGCTGTTTCTTTGTTTTGTTGTTTTGTCTTTTTTTTGTTTCTAGGAACTGAGAAAAGTAGATACAATGGAAGTAACACAGGTGAATGGGTGAAGAAGGTAGAGACTGATGAGGATGAGTGAGGACAGAAACAGAAAGACCAGGCTCCTAAGGTGGGTGGAGGAGAACAAACTAAGCCAGGAGCGGAAAGTTTCCATTGCCAGGAAGTATAGAATTTTGGTAATGAACTGGGTGCATGGTTGGCGTTGTGTGTAGGAGAATGTAGAGGCCCACTGATGGCGCACTGGGCACCTCTGTTTCTAGGTCGAGGTCCCTGGAAGCTCCGTGTATGGGGACAGCCTCGTAAACATGCCGATTCCCAGGCCCCATCGCAGGCCAAATGTACTGGAACGGGAGGAAGGGCTGGAAACCTGATCTAAGGAGACTCTTTAGGGGCTAATCAGACGACATGAACTTCAAGAAAAGAGAGAGAGGCAAAGAAAATCAGAGGGAAGAAGGGAAAACTTGTAACTGCACTGGGCACAAAAGGTTTTATGCACCAAACTGTAAAAGCTGAATCTGGTAGTCCTGTTAAAATATTACTATCAGACCAGAAGACTTTCACCACAAAGAACACACGCATCACATTAAATCACCTATAAGCTCTGTGCTCTGCAATATACAAAGCATTCCCAAGTGGAAGAAAACTGACTAAGGCAACACCTAGCCCACAGCATCTACTCGTCCCAATGAAATGCTAGCAGCATCTGACAAGCAAATTGCTTGTCGGATTTCATCGTTACTCATACATTATTTTTCAATGCAATAAACCAAAGAGCATCTTCATCATTCATGAAATCAAGGAACATCTGGGCACAAGAGTTTTTCTCAGACATCCCCGGGAACCTTTTGTGTTGACGTCAGGCCATTCTCCCTAGAGAAACTGACCCAGGAATGCCAGCTTGATCTTGCCAGTCTCCTGGCATCAACTTTAGGGGTCACGCTGCTGCTGCTATCTATGCTTCAAGGTCAAAGGGTTTCCTCCCTTTTTAGCTGCGATCCCATCTGCCCCACAGGCTCACCCATTGCCCTGCTTTGCAGACATACTTCTGCTTTTAAAACTCAGGAACCATGCCCTTATTCGTAGCGACCGTGCTTGGGTTCTTTTGCGGTGGCAAAGAAGCCCCTCCAACCTTCAGCTGCCCCTGCAGCCACATTCAAAGGCAATAGGCACCGAGTGTGAAGGTTTTACAATATCATCACATCGACGAGTCCTGCCCATTGTCGCGAAATTGCAGACTGCAGTTTAACTCGTCTAAGTGCAATGCACTGTACTATGTGTCGGGTGCGGGCACTGTGGGGACCTGGCTGGGGGCACTTGCGGGCTGTTCTGTAGATCTGTTATTCCTGATCAAGACACGAGACAAGTGTGCCTCCGAGACGGCAGTCCGTTTTCTTCAAGATCAACACACACATGATGGGGAGCACTTACTCTTCAAAGGAGTAATGTTTGGACGTTGTCACCAAAGAGGTCACCCCTGCTCAAAGGAAGTGTGAGGCCACCCCAAGCCATTGTCCTAGTGGACAAAGAGCAACCTTCTTCTAAGTCTTTGTGTTCCTCCTTCTTTTACTCCTTCCTTTTCCATTCATGTGCTCCAACCAGTATAGCTGCTCCCTTCTCCAACATCCCAGAGGGAAGTCTTCAAATCCGAGGGCTCCTAACAAACTGTGCAATGTCAGCCATGAATGCGGGCAGAGTACTGGGAGCTCCGCACGAGGCTGAGGCAGGAATGGGTGGAGAGGAAGTGGCTTGAGAAGGTTGATTTGAGCAGCTTCGTCTTGCTGCCAGCAGGGGGCGGAATGGACTGAACTTGTTTCACTGGACTAGCCAAGCCAGTGCCCTCGAGGGAGGACCAGGGCAGGGTCCTGTCCCCTGCAGCAGGGACAGCCACCTGCCTTCCCGAGGCTCTGGAAGGGGCCATGCCCGCCAGGCAGCTCAGCAATCCCCGTGTCAACAAGGCCCCTCCTGGCGTACCCGCGACCCCTTCCTGGCTGGCCGGAGCCCCCCCAGGGACCTGAGCTCGGCCCACAGGTGCCATGCCACGTTAAGCCAAACCCCTACATATGTTATACAGCACAAATATCTCACCACTGAGTCTTTCATCTTCTTAGGGAGAGGGTCTGCGGCCAAGTCTTCCAGGTTTGGGTGTAAAAATTTAGGAAGCAATCTACAGTGAATAAAGGACCTGAAAAGGAACAGACACACAGGGTTAAACTTTCTGAAATAGGTACATATTTCAATGTTCGAGGTAAACTGCCTCACCCAACACTCCCACTTCCAAATGGCAAAAGCAAGGGCTTTTTCCTTTAATAAATTCACAATAAAGGAAAAGAGGTACATGTCAATGCATCACAAATATTCTGTCTCGATTTTCAGATTCCCTCATCATTAAAGGAGTCAGGCATGGGGTACAGGCACGTCGACTAGCACCAGCTAAGCTCACAGGGACTCTGGTCAGCTCACCGGGGCTTCATCCTCACAAAAAAATATTTGGTAGGAAAAACTGTGCAAACCATATTTAACTTTTATCTATTTTCTGGGTCTCTCATTTTGCTGCGCACAGGCAGCCTGGAATGCTGGGTTCTCTGGCCCCCAAAGAGCTATGGCCACCTTAAGTCCAAATCTTCCCTTAGATTTGGAGAAATGACACGAGATGATTGATTATCTGATCACGATTTTATTGGTTGATATCAGAAACTCTGGCATTCCATGAAACAGTTGCACTTCCAAAGTGCATATTCCTCAAAGATTCAAAAGAGAAGATTAAAAGGAAGACAGGAAAGTATATTTCAAGTGACTGAAGATTATTAGATACATTATAAATGTAGGCGTGAGCTTCACTCTGAACCCAGAGGGCCCCACTGGGAACACAAAACAAGGCAGAAAACTTTCAGAGACGCCAGTCTCAAATCCTCAGAGGAACCGCCTAGTGATGCTGCTTAAGGACCCCGAGAGGACCCTTGTTGAGGTGGGAGCTGCCCACACAGTTCACCCAAGGGAAAGTCGAGCAGCCTCCGTTACGGGCGCTGTGCATTTCATGCAAAAACCAGCAGAGCGAAGATGAAATGTGTGCTGAAAGTCAATCGTTGATTTGCAGCAATGTTTGGTTCATCCTGCCTTTCTCCTACCCTCCCCCAGGGCTTGGCTAAGGCAGCGGCAAGAGTCCAACTCTCCCGGGGCCTAGCTGTGTGCGTGTCACTCACAGGAGCACTGAGGGGTCGCTGCTCTGCCTGCTCAGATGGTAGGAAAGCGCAACCAAGAGGCCACAGAAGGCTGAGAACAGCGCGGGGATGTGCTGTGTGCTCCACGGTTCCTGCGGAAAAGACATCAGATACCGGGTCATTCCAAAGCGTGGTGTAAAATGTCAGGATCGCTGCCTTCCGGATGCTGTGCGGCTGGCTCCGAGGTCCAGCCAGATGCATGGGGTCACTCCCACGAGTGGACATACCAGGACCTGAGGGCACACAGATACCTTGCCTATGCATGCACATTAATTTTTTTTTTATTTTAAATGTTATTTTATTTAAGTTCAATTAATTAGTGTTATCAGTTTCAGAGATAGAGGTCAGTGATTCATCAGTGATTATAACAGCCAGTGCTCATTACCTCGTATGCCCAGTTACCCACCCCTCACCCCTCTCCCCTCCAGCAACCCTCAGTTTGTCTCTTAGAGTTAAGAGTCTCTTATGGTTTGTCTCCCTCTCTGATTTCATCTTATTTTACGTTTCCCTCCCTTCCCCTACAATCCTGTCTTGTTTCTTAAATTCCACATATGCATGAAATCGTATGGCATTTGCCATTCTCTAACTTATTGCACTCAGCATACTACCCACCAGTTCCATCCACGTTGTCGCAAATGTAAGATTTCATCCTTTTTGTTGGTTCAGTGATATTCCATTGTGTATGTATGCCATATCCTCTTTATCTATTGATCTGTCGGTGGACATCTGGGCTCTTTCAAGAGTTTGGTTATTGTGGACGTTTCTGCTATGAACATTGGGGTGCAGGTGCCCCTTCATATCAGTACATTTATATCTTTGGGGTAAACACCCAGTAGTGCAACTGCTGGGTCATAGGGTAGCTCTATTTTCAAATTTTGAGGAACCCCCATACTGTTTTCCAGAGTGGCTGCACCAGTTCGCATTCCCACCAGCAGTGTAGGAGGGTTCCCCTTTCTCTGCATCCTCACCAACACCTGTTGTTTCCTGACAGGTTAATTTTGGGCATTCTGACAGGTGTGAAGTGGTATCTCGCCGTGGTTATGATTAGCATCTCCCTGATGCCGAGTGATAAGGAGCATCTTCTCATGTGTCTATTGACCATTTGGATGTCTTCCTTGGAGAAATGCCTGTTCATGTCTTCTGCCCATTTCTTGAGTAGGTTCTTTGTTTTTTGGGGTATTGAGTTCGGTAATTCCTTTACAGATTTTTGGATACAAGACCTTTATCGGCTAAGACATTTACAAATATCTTCTCCCATTCTGTATGTTGTCTTTTGATTTTGTTGACTGTCTCCTTTGCTGTGCAAAAGCTTTTTATCTCAATAAAGTCCCAATAGCTCATTTTTGCTCTTGTTTCCCTTGCCTTATGAACATTGACTTTGACATGGGATAGCATAGGGGCAGGGACATTAAAAACTAATTGTACATATTTATGAGTCTATTTAATTGCTCTTTTCTGAGAATAATTTTTATTTAATCTTTTCTGAAATTGAGTTTAGGATTTAAAGATGTAACATTAAGCATATGTTGCCTCCCTGATTTCATTATAATGATAATGATATGAATTGTGTTTCCTAGTGTTTATTGAATCAATGGTTTAAAAGGTATAAGACACATAAACATGACATTAGGGATCAAACTAGGGGACTGAAGAAACTTGGTACAAATTAGATAATCACTGAAGAAAGAGAAAAACAGTTGGAAATGAAAAGAGCCCAACAGTTCAGGCTTAACATGAGAGCAGCACCGACATGAGAGATGAACACATGTACAGGGAGCGGAAGGGAGAAGAGGGCAGACAATATGTGTCCCCACCGGGAGCACTGGGGGGGCGGGCCCAGGACCCTGCTCTTGTCCACCCATACCTGGCACACCCTCCAACACAAACGCGGTTTCCTACACACAGAAACCTGCAATATATTCAGCCTTTCCGTGACCATTGACAGAACCTCCCGGTACCTTATGAAAGCTGAATCTAGTACAGGATGTCGATGCTTTTCTCTCAAGGTTTTGATCCTTTAACTCACCAGGTGTTTCATCAGAGATGCAGGAATTGTTCGTGAGACTTAAGATGAAATATACAAATGGATGAGCCGCCCGTGTGGGTTTTCTGTTTGTGACTAAGACGCGCTGGAAAAGCGAGTGTCACACCTGGTAGAGGGAGCAGTTTTTTCCCAAGGGCCTCACGTCTGTAGAAATCAAGATGCATTTCTTCATCTCCCCCAGGGCGAGGGTCTAGCCCCCCGAGAGAGCAGCCTCTGGAAGGGGAATGAGAGCAGCAACGGAGCCGGCCGCTGAGCCGGGCAGGCGGCTACACTAACCTGTTCCACACACACCCTCATGCGAGCGGCCTCCACCTCTCACCCCAACTCCGAGCCGCTGCTCTAACTTTCCCAGCATCCTGGAGATGCGGCAGCAGCTTTCCAGACTTCCCGGGTTCCCTGCAGATGCCTCCCCAACAACTTGCTGGGAAATCCCATCCTCCCTTCCTCTCTGCTCCCTTTGGACTTTCCATCCACAAAGTCCTCACTTCCTGTGTTCAAGGGAGAGGGGCCCAGCCTCGGTCCTGAAGCCGGCCCTACACTCATGCCCACAAACGCCTCTTACTCCACTGACTTCCCCTTGTTGGAGGAAATGGAATCCTCTCTATGCACTGGTTCCTTCTGCCCTGCCTATCAAAATGCTTTTGCGGAAATCTTTAAAAAGTAAAAAAGACCACCCACTATCTCTCTCCATCCGTCCGCGGCAGCCTGGCCTCACAAGTGGCCCCTTAGCTCCCTTCACCTGGGGCAGGTCTCCACGGGGGCAGCGCCTCTTCACAGGGTGTGCTTCGAGCTGGGCCGCCCTGGATTTGAACCCTGGTCCTGCCACAGAGGAGCTGTGCAGCCTTGGCTGAGTTACTCAACATCTCTGAGTGTTGGGTTACTTTCCTCTTCTTTAGAAAAGAGACACAATACAACGCAAGGGTGGCTGCAAGGAGACTCGTCCGTACCCTAGGACATTTGTTAAGGTTTTTGACACGGGAGGGTCAACGGCACCCCTACTTGGTGACTGACACCCAGCACTCTGAGCTAGAAAGCCGGCTCTCCTTAGATGCCTGTTCTGCATCACCTTCAGCCAGCTGATCCTCACACGTCAGCGTTACATCCTTCAACCCCTGTCCAGTCCTCTCTTCTTTCATTACATCCCCTGGGTAAGGCCTCCACAGCCTGTCTCTTTCCTATTCTACTGCTAATAGTGTCTCAGCAGGAGGACTGACCATGTCTCCGTGTTGTTCCCCCCACTCCACTGCCCCACCGTTGTGTCCTCCACATGGTAAAAGGACAGTCTTCTTCACCTAAAAAGCACATCAATCACATTAATGCCCTTCACTCAGTATTTTTTCAATGATTCCCCATTGCCTACTAAATGCATCTACTGCAAGGGAAGCCACCTAAGCCAACTAGGATCCGACCCCAGCCCAATGTCTCTGCCTCAGTCCTCACGTTTAGAATCTGCATAGTGGCAAATCCATAAAGACATGTTGCCCCACCCTCCTGCCTTCACACACAGAGCTCCTTCTGCAAAAAGGGCGCTTGTGCTCTGGCCCTACTCCACTCTCCCCTACCTGGTGAACTCCTACCCATGCTTCAGTACCCAGGATAAGAATCTCTTCCCAGGCAGATAAGAACCCTCCTCTGTGCAACAAAAATACCTTTAAACGCTTCAACTCATAAGATTCCTCACTTTGTTAGCTGTAGGCATGCCTAGGACTTGGTCCCTCATCTGAGAGCTGCCGGCCATAGTTGTGCTTAGAACCGTCTTCCGAGAGGGGCAGCCTCGCATCTGTCTTTCCCCTGCACTTGGCGCAAATGTCAGGACGTCATTGTGCCTGAGTGTGTGACTGCGAGGTGTCACTTTTCATGATTACATCGCTCCCTTCTCTGTGACCCATGTGGAAAAGAATTTTCAGCAAGAAAAAGGGGCGAAGAAATTAAGTAGCTTAAATTAAATGTGGACCAGACTGTAAGTGCCACCGACGTAATTAGACTGTCGCAGGAAAGGTCATTCTGTGACCTCCGAACTCATTTTTCCTTCAAACAGCAGCCCTCATAACAGAAAAGTTATTCTGAAGTTTGAGAACTTTCTTCTCTCCTAAGAGTCCATTCGTGAAACATGTACCGGTCCCTGCCACGTGGCAGGTTCAAGGTGCAAGCTTGTGAGCCGACAGACAAAGGCACAGGGTGGAAGGTCATGGTGGTGGGTATGAGAGCCCCGAGAGGGCATGGCAGGAGGCGCTAGGCACAGCAGCCCCAAGCAGACGCTCAAGTGAGCCAAGGGAGTGGCTTCTGTACAGAAGAAGTACAGGAGCATGTGGTCCTAACCCCCCACGGCCCTCTAGGCAGGCCAGGCTCTCAGCTCCTTGGCCTGTGTGTAGACGGACCTGCCCTCCTGCAGCCTCCCCTATACCCCTCCACTCCCTGCTCTGGCCACCCACCTAGAGCTTCATGATGGGCTGTTACAAAACAAACATAAAATGTTTTCCAAAGGGGAAGAATCTGCAAAATTCAACTTCCCTCCATTAATTCCTCTGTGTTTCCCTATACTGTGTATATTTTTTAAAGGTTTTATTTATTTTTATTTATTGAGAAAGAGAGAGCATGAGAGGTGAGAGGGTCAGAGGGAAAAGGAGAAACAGGTTCACCCCTGAGGAGGGAACCCAATGTGAGACTAGATCCTAGGACTCCCAGATCATGACCCGAGCTGAAGGCAGTCGCCCAACCAACCGAGCCATCCAGGTGGCCTGCCTATGCTGTATATTTAATTCACAATTTTGTAAAGTTAGTGGCTTTCCTTTCACACCCAGCCCATAAATATGCAAATACGGAGGGGGAATCACTCTGAGATTTAGAGACCATGACCTTGGAAATAACCATCACTGTATGGAACAGAGAAAAGTTCAAGGGAAGAAATAGTGGCAGAAAGTGATTCTAGGCTCATCACTTCCTGGAAGGAATGATTCTGTGGAAGGTCCTTCCCGTCTCCATGCTTCAGCTTCCTCTTCCGGGAAATAACAATGGCGCCTTTCTTAAACAATTGTTGTAATGACCTAATGAGATCTGAAACAGCCTTGTCCACTGCAAAGTAGCATGTCAGAGTCAGTTTCCTACTAACTAGAAAAGAAAGAGTACTCATGATGGACGGTCCTCACAGACAATAAATTAAATCCGGACTAAATCTATGCAAACAACCAAGTTTACCTACTTTACCTGCCCAACATCCCTTACCTAATCTTCTCTCATTTATTCCCCACTTAACTAAATCTCTCCAAGGCAAACAGGAAAGGTCGGTACTGAGGGACCCTCCCTCCTTACCTACTAAAATAACCACTGGTAGAAAAGGCTGTGGAAGGTAAAAATATCAAGTAAGAGGGGCGCCTGGGTGGCTCAGTTGGTTGGGCGACTGCCTTCGGCTCAGGTCATGGTCCCGGAGACCCGGGATCGAGCCCCACATCAGGCTCCCTGCTCGGCGGGAGGCCTGCTTCTCCCTCTCTCACTCCCCCTGCTTGTGTTCCCTCTCTCGCTGTGTTTCTCTCTGTCAAATAAATAAATAAAATCTTTAAAAAAAAAATATCAAGTAAGAAACAGTGGCATGAGGGGTGAGTGACGGCCCCATTCTGTCTACTCCCCAGCATTTGTCTCAATTTCTGATTACGTATCTGTGTAAGTAACTATTTGATCGACATCTGATCCCTCCCCCGGGCCCAGCCCACAGACAGCAGGGACCCACATGCCTCTCCCCAGTGTGTTCCAAGCACTTTGTGCAGGATCTCGGCCCCGAGAGGCACTTAATAAATATGGATGGAACCCATGCAACTGTTACTTCCTTACCATATAATGCACACCTAAGAAGGGAAAACAGCATGTATCTTTTAAGTATCTACAAGTGCACAGGAGGTCCGTCTTGTGCAGTATGCGGCAGTAGTGGAAAGTATGGGCTCTGTTGAGGACACTTTCATCCTAACTCTACTGATTTTTTTGCACGGAGACACTGGGCAAACCATAAAGCCTCGGTTTCCTTATCTAAGAGAATTTCATAGTGCATACCCCTTAGGGTAGTTGTAAATATTATATGAAATACTATGTGAAAAGTACTTCGCGTAGCCAGTATAAGATGCTCAATAAATTTCTGCTGTTACTATAATCTTTACTAGGCTACTGTCTCAGTTCAGTTGGGTGGCTATGATGAAATATCAGACTCATAAAGAATAGAAATGTACCGCTCAGGGTTCTGGAGCCTAGGACGTCCAAGATGGAGACACCAGCACATGTGGTGTCTGGCTAAAATCTACTTTCCACTCAGAGCTGGCTTCTTCTTGCTGTGTCCTCACACAGTGGAAGGGATCAGGGACTTTCTTGAGCTTCTTTGATAAAAGCAGCAGTCCCATTCACGATGGCTCATGACCTAAGCTCCTCCCACGCCCCCCACCTCCTAATACCATCACCTTGACCTCCAGGATTTCAGCTAATGAATTTTGGAGGAACACAAATGTTCGGACCACACCAGATACATGAGAGGACCAAGATCTGCAATAAAAGCACATTTCCCGAAAAAATTAACTGACTTTAGTCCTTCTCCATGAGGCAAAAAGAAGAGTGATTTCTGTTGATCCCTTGTATCCTGTCCCTAGAGTCCAGAGAGAGAATAGGGAAAGAGGAACCTTCCAAAAGACGCGAACGGGACCTTGCCCAAGACACGAGATTAGTGTCCCAGAATGGACAGCTAACTCTCATCTATTATTTTAAGCTTGTGGTGGCAGATGTCTGTACTCACTCCTCCGTATCTGTGATATCTTTCAGGCATAGCTAATGGCTTCAGGCTAACCTCTCGGACCCAAACAGACAGCAGTGTGGCCACGGGGGCAGGACAGAAGGAACGAATACTTCCTTCAACAGCCGTGCAAGGACAGAGATGCTGGGACAGCATCTATATCCTTCCCAGAATAAAGGTCGGATAAAGGACGGCAAAGAGTCCATATTCTAGGCACAGCTGTGCACGTTTTCCAGCCCAAGCTCAGCCCCTCGCACATCTGAGTCTTAGAGCCTGGGTTTTGCCTGAACTTTGACAGACTGCAGAAAAGCAGACCGCCTGGCTCTTCCTCAGCTCTACTGGGAATGGCCTCAACTCCAAGTTCTTAACCTTGTTCTCATTTTCAACAGATACAGATATAAATATAGATATACAGATATATATTCCCCTCTCCCTCTTCCTCTCTCTCACTCTAGCTGGATATATATAGCTACTTGGCTACTTAGATATCAAAATAAGTTATTCTTTCATGAACAGAGTGTCAAAATTTGCAAAACCATGCCATCTTCCAGAAAGATTATTTTAGCTTTAGAAGAGATTTCGTAGCTGAGCAAGAATCAGCCCTTCAGATTATTGATCAAGTAAAGACAGAGAGAAGGGAAAAGACTTACCCCAGGTGGCAAGATGAGAGTGAAAGCCCTAGGTCACTGCTGTGTATTCCACGGCCCCAAAGGTCCCTACAGGTGTTTGTGCAGAATATGTGCCTATCTCACCACCTTCCATAGAAAAAGGTTGATTCTTTTTATGCGATCACTAAATTAAAAGTTCCTGACTTTACAAGCTGTTATTCATGTATTCGACAGTCTTGGCCATCTCCCTTGGCTACTGCCTATTTGAGGGCTTGCTGGAACCCAGAGCAGAGCAAGAGCCCAGAAAAGTGACCTGGGAGGAGCGCCGGGGCAGCCTCACAGAGGAACAAGAAAGGAGCTGGGATGCAAAAGGTGACAAGGAATGAACCTGGTTAGTGTGCTCCAAGTCAGGGAGGGGTGCGATGTTTCCAGGGACCTGGGTATGCCACAAGGTGGGTATGGCTGGGTGTCATTCTAAAGGTACAGCTCCTCCCGGGGCGCCTGGGTGGCTCAGTCATTAAGCACCTGCCTTCGGCTAGGTCATGATCCCAGAGTCCTGGGATCAAGCTCCGCATGGGGCTCCCTGCTCAGCGAAGAGCCTGCTTCTTCCTCCCCTGCTCTCCCTGTTTGTGTTCCCTCTCTTGCTGTGTCTCTCTCTGTGTCAAATAAACAAAATCTGAAAAAATAAATAAATAAAGGCACAGCTCCTAAAGCATAAGGAAGAAAGAAGAATGGGAAACAGTTAAGCTTGGAGGGGAAAGGACCTTTATGGTTTATTGTCCCATACTTCTCTGTGCTGGGAAGAGAGGCAGCCGGGTGCCATTGACTGGAGATCAAACAAGAGAGCATATGCTTCCGGCATGAGCAGTGGAACTTGAATGTGATGTAGGGAAGGACTTCCTGACACGGATGAATACATGAAGTTACAATTACGGAGACATTTGCATTTCCTTTTCGCACCTCACTTTAAAACACAGATCTTTTCTTTGGAGAGCAAAGACGGAAGGAAGCATGCCTGGAAGGGAAGGAAGAAAGGAAGTAAAGCATAGTGAAAGCTTTTCTTATGTTTTTCTTGCATAGAACAGATTATTGTCAAACAGCTCCCCAATCTACAACACACACACACACACACACACACACACACACACACACTAATGTGAGTTTAAGAAGAAATTATCCAGAATTATTTTACAGAATTAAGATGAGGGGGACAACAAGATAAACTGACTTTGTCCCAATTTTTTAATTCCATTTTTAATCTCCTGACTGCTGTCCAGGCTGTCCCCTTGCTAATTGCCACTCCTGCTTCTCTCCCTGCCCAGTCTCATAGGCAGGACTGCCCTGCCCTGAGGAAGACCAACAGTGAGACGGATAGCAGCTTTCCATGGCATTGGAAGCAACCCCAGCCACATTTCTAGAAAGGGCTGAGCTTGGCAAGTCAGAGATACAGTAAGGAAAGAAATGCACTTGGGGATGTTTTTATTTTAATCTTTATTTGGGGGACAGAGAAGGGAATAGGGAATACTGACATTTGAGGAAGGAGAGAACAACTGACCTGAAGAGGGCTTTTGAAAGAAAATGATCAACTGTGTATTTTATCTGTAAGGTTAGTTCAGTTCATTTCCACAAAGAGAAGAAAGATGGAAGAGGCGAAGTACTGACTCACATTCCTAATGGATTTCTGTCAGTAAACTTCTCTATTTTAAACATACACATATTAGTCTGGAATTTTATATACGCTATTCATTATTACACTCACAGACACAAACACACATACATACATGGGCACTCTACATATATAAAAGATTTATATTACATAAAGATATTGTGTATTATGTAATATAATTATTATATTACATAAAGATATATTATCTGTGAATATAATAAAAAGATACATCTTTATACAATACAAATCTTTATATAAATTTTATATGTAAAATAATTGTACCCTATAGTACACCCTATATATATCTTTATATAATAATAAGTCATATATCTAAAAATATATATTTGTACATATGAAGATTTTGGAGGATGATAAGGTTTTAAACAATTTATCACTCACTGATAATGAAGTATATACCATGTGACAGTTTGCTTCAAAATTAACATTCCTAATTGCTTGGAGATATGTCTCAAGGGCCCCTGAATTGGGAATGATACAGATTGATGAGTGCTGGCTTCATAAAACTCCCACAGGTTTTGAAATATTTTTATGAGGTAGAAATAAAACTGTCTAATAGTCCTACAATTCTCTGGTAGATTTCATGCATTTGGGAATTCTTCTGATGAAATGCATAGGGAAGTTCAGCTTCTCTCTGAAGAGTGAGTTTCAACATTTTTTTTCCTTGAAAATGTCAGACATCTCTACGATGAAACTTACAGAGAAGGTTGAGGGTTTTGTTATAATATGAATGTAAGCAGAACAAATTCTCATTTGGCTAAGCCCTTCACATCAGGTTCACATACTTCCCTTTTTAAGGAAAAAAAAAAAAAAAAAAAAAAAGAATGGATTTTCTTAGCCCATTAAAATTGGGGGCAGTTTCAAGATCCAGGTTTTCATACCTCCCAAAATAACAATTAGATCATATTGCTTTGACTCTGATATAAGTCCAGTTTCTCCATCTGTTTTTGACAAGAATCTCATCTTGAAGTAGAAGGAACTCTGTGCACCTAATGTTCCAGAAATTCGATAAGATCAGATATGACTCCGAGTCCTTGTCTGTGTGCCTTGTTCATCCTCCATGCACGGCTCGCAGGTGACCATAGGACCGACACTTGTGAGCACTCACGGGGCACATCTGGGCTCCCCCCCACACCCGGAGCTCACCTCACAGCAGCCCTTGCTGCTGTCCCTCTCAGATCTCTAATGCTCTATACACCACCCCCTCCAGCCTCCCACTGAGTCTAATTCATAGTGAGTAATCACTGCGTTCAGTAAATAAATGAATGATCCTATGAACAAATGTGACAAATCAGACTTTGCGGTTTACTAAAAGTAGAGTTTTCTTATTTCACATTCTGTTTCATTTTGGTGAAAAACATCATATGTTTATGGTTCAAGAAAATAGTTTTAGGAATAGGCACTAGGGAAAAATGAGATCATGAGCTAGCAAGATAGACGGATAGGTGCCATTCATGCAACCCTGTCCATATCAACATAGATAAATATAGATAAATACACACAGAAATATGTATAATTTTTGAGAAATACTATTTACTTTCCTTCTCATAGCTTTTTTCTCTGTTGCCCGAATTTATTTATTCTGAACATTTACAGAATTCCTCTCAAGTAAGAGGCAGTGACTTTGCATAGAATATAAAAAGAAGCCCATGTAAACCGCAGTCTGTGGTTTTGAGGAGCTCATGGTCGAGTTGGGAATGCTGGAATATACACACCAACAGCAAGAATCCCAGTAACGGTTCCTGTGTATTCAGCAATGCCTAGACTGGACATTTTACACGTATTATCCCATTCAGTTGTTTGTGCACCTTAAAGGTAAGTGTTGTCGCTTTTAAACGGGAAGAAACAGAGGCTTGCTTATATTTTACTAGCTACTATAGGTGACATAGAACTGATTTGCCACATAGAACTGATTGCATACAGAAGCAATGGATATTGAGTGAACACCAAAAGGACGATATTGTCCACAGGCCTTTGGAAGAGAGAAAAATAGACTCTTCCCGGTATGACTGGGAAAGGTATAAGACTTTCATGTCTACTGGGATGGCCACAGCTCATACTCCAGGCCTTGCATTTTCTGTTCCACACGTGGGCACCCGCCCCTCTCCCTATCACTCTACATAGGACAGTCGCTGAATCCTATCAATACTGACTTCATTGCATTCCCTGGATTTGACCATTTCATACTCTGTGCCTGCTACCAAAACCTGAGTCCCGATCTTCACCCAACAGTTGCAACTCCATTTTGAACAGCTGAGCTATCATCATCATTCTTCTTCCTATTTTCCCCAAATCAGGGTCAACCGCCACTGTCAATGTCAACCAACGCAAGATTGAAAGTCATGACAATCCAGCATTAATTGGGTTCACAGACAGATCATATCTTTTTAAATTCCTAGGAAGGGGAGTGTGACAGAAAGCACCAGCCGCCTACCCAACACACATTTATTTCTCCCTTCTCCCCGACAAGAATGAACCTCCTTACCAGTCATTCATACAGCCAAAAGAATGGTAATTCCCACTCACTTGCAGCTAGAAGTGACATGATATTGACCAAAAAGTATAATCTGAAGTCCAGTATAATAAAAGCAAATTAAAGCTTGGATTTCATTTTCAAACTTCTTACTATTAACATCACTGTCACTACACTCATCATCATCACCATAACCACCAACCAGTGATGCTAATAACCGCATCTGTATTCATTTCCTCCTGAGGTATTACAAATGACCACAAACTTCGTGGCTTCAGCAACACAAACGTATGTTCCGATGGTCAGGAGCCCACACACAGCATGGCTGGATCCTCTATTCAGGGCTCCCAATGCTGAAACCACAGTGTTGGCCCAGCTGTGCTCTTCCCTGAGCCTTGGGGTCTACGACAAGCTCACGAGTGGTTGGCGGAATGCAGTTCCTCGCAGCTATATGACTAAGGTCCTCCTTCTCTTGCTGGCTATCGGCTCATGGGAACTGCTCCCACAGGCCACTCCCAGGTCTTTCACACGTGGCCCTTTCCAGAAGCAGTTCACAATATGGATTTGACCCTTTCAACAGTTGCAATTCCATTTTGGAATGGATTCTCTTAGCCCATTAAACTCTCAAATAAACAGAATAAAAAACAAGCTTTGAGCACAGTCTCCCTGTGTTCCTGCAGTAACGGCCCAACGCTGAGGACCCAGAGGCTGGCCTTGGTGGAAGGCAGGCAGTAGATCAGTGAAGACTTCCAAGAATCAGCTCACACCCCATCTCTTGCCCTGTTTATCACCCACGGGGAGTAGGCGGTGGTCTACTCACTTCTTCAAAACCAACAGAGCAGGCTCTCCTGACTTCTCTGGCTCTGACCTCTAGATCCTCTTTTAAAGGACATGTCAGCTGGGATCAGACTCGTCCAGACTACTTCCTTTCTGATTTAGTCAACTGATTAGGGGGCCTTGCTTACTTTGGCAAAATCCCTCCAACTTTGCCAGATAATGTAACCTAATCACATCCCATCATACTCACCGGTCCCGCCTAGGAGAAGAGGCACACCAGGGGGCAGGAGACTTGAGGCAATTTCAGAATTCTGCCCACCATACCATTTAATGAGAACCCTTGAGCTAGGTACTTTATAGACATTATCAATTTAATTTCATTTACTTCTGACAACATTCAGATGAGGGTAGGTATTTCTAATCCATTTTACAACTTCCTAGAAAAACAATGTGAATTAGCCATGTGCCCCTAGGCAAATAACTTAAGTACTCTGTGTTTCACATTCACGGCTGGAATATAGAAATGTTATTATCTTCCTCATGTATTACATAAAGCTATAATAAAGGGCAAATGAGAAAACACTTGGGAAATTATTTGAAAAATTAAAGTCCTATAGACCTGCAAAGTATCTTATATGCCTGCGAATTGTTCTTTGGGCTAGAAAATATATTTACACTTCAGATGTGCTAGAGAGGATGGCACGGAAGTAAGCCTAAAAAGATACAAGATCTGAGATCTGGGGTGTGTGATGTTGAGTGAGGAACCTGATCTCTCGATGGACCCCTATTTCCTCATATTAAATAATAAAACAAAGGGGCTGGACTAGAGGTTATCTAAGGTCCATTTCAAAACCAAAATGTAGACCTCTGCATTTGTTTTTACATCTACAATTAGATTTTAGATCCTGAACACAGGGGACATGTCACTGCTTTAGCTGCACTGCTGTGGTACCTAGAAAAATATGGCAAAACCTCTCCCACAAGCAGTTGTTAATAATGCTAGGAAACGTTAAATTATAATAATGTGTCTCAACCTCTGGTTCCCCTTGCCATTAATAAAATAGAATCTCTTTGTAGGGAATAAAACAAAACAAAACAGAAAACACAGAAAGCATGGTTTATCCAGACATACAGAAAACCCAGCTAATTAACTACTGAGCCATGTCTCTGGGGAGCAAATACTCTGGTTCTTTCTGTATATCACCGTCAAATATTTAAGTCAATGAAGAATCCATGTCTATGTTACTTGCTGCCATGTTGGACAATTCAAAGAGAATATGAAATTAAAGAAGGAATCAAAGTTCCCCCTAATTAATATTCCAGAAAGCAAAATTAACTCACGCTTCCTCCATCTTGTTCTATCAAATGAGAATAATAAAACTCAAAGACATAAATATACACCAAGAACCATATAAAGAAATACAGCTCTGGCAAGGCAAGTGACATGCTGAAACAATTCACAAGGGCTCATCAATGCATGATGGTGTAGCAGAGATAAAAGGGGGAAAAACCAATTCCAGCAACGCAAAGAGTAAGCATGAAAGGCATAAACAAAAGCATCGTTAAACAAGAAGTGGATGAAAGCTTTGGGTAAGTGTGTTAGGCTGAAGATCGGTGAACTTTTCTTTTCTTCTGAAAGACTACCTTGTCAATTGGCTAAGTTCGTTCAATTCACAGCATTTAATAGGTGCTTCACTTTAAAGAGAAGAGTCAATCTGTGACCATCAGAAAACTCAAGATTTACAAATAAGAAGAAAGAAATGCAAATTGCTCTATTTTTACCAACAGCTGTAGAGACAAAACATTGTTTCCCTAACAACAGATCACAGGATTCATCACAAGAGATGCTTGTTCTGTGCTGAGCAAGGGAAGTCCTTTACCTCTCTAAAATGAAATAAACTTTCCAAAGTACCCCAGTGCCACCTGGTAAGAAGCCTGTTTCCACACCTAAGGAAACTCCAGAGTGTTCACTCCCATCCCACAGCTGGCAGCGTGCTTGCAAAATGCAATCTATTTGCTGTGATCCAAGAATGACTTAGGCTGATAGCATGCCATCAGTAGAAAGGGAAACAGAAATAGACAAAAGTCTCAGCCCAGGATGGTAAATGAATTTAATCTCTTGGGCCAGTTTTGATCCCTTGCACCATCTGGGCAGCCTGCGGCCCTGTGGAATTCAGTGAGAACAATGCTGTGATCAGTTAGTGATGTCTGATGTGAAAAAGTCAGGGCAAGGTGAGGGAATGATAACAAATGAATCACGAGGAGGTAAAAACTCAAAAAAACTTCTGAGTTTCTGAGTGCCAGATTCTTCAATAGTTTCTGAAACCCTCCAAGAATTTCGCAGGAAAAAGACATTTGGCAATCCCAGGAGTCTACATTATTTTGGATAATATCTGAACTGGTAATAATGAGCCTTCAGCACTTGCCAAATGAAATGGGTTTTTCATAGCATACAACTTCTCCTTTAGACATTAATCTCAGAAGTCCCATGAGCTTTTCCTTTAAAGACAGCATCCTGAGGTTGGAAGAATATTCTGTCTTCCAAAAATTCAGCCATGATTCTATTATCAGTGGGTTATTTTTCTCTATCAAAGGAAGCCTACCTGCCCAAAAGCATGAGGCACAAGACAAAGTCAACCAGTGGTATGTTTTGATACTTTTGTTTCCATCTCCACTGGGGCCATAAGCTCATCTACGGCACTCAACACCTCCCAGCGGCTGACATTCTCTAAGTTCTGTTTGTATAACCACTATTCTTAGGGTGCACAGCACGCACACTGGATTAAAAGCATGCATTTTTAGCCTTATATTCAACATATTTAGTAACTTTGATAACTGCCCAGAATTCCAACCTCCTCTTTCATTCATCATTAGTAGGTTAATTCCCTCATCACCTTGTCCACCTGCCATGCTCATTCATTCCTAACTGATGAAAAGAGTTCACATGCTTGACTGTATACTTTTACGGTGAAGTTCTTGGGCCAAAATGTTTGAAGACTGTGCTGAACAACCACCTTTTTTGACTAACGTTCCCTTTTTTGATCATCCACAGCATACCATCATCTTTGATTTGACTTCTTCTCCTTTATCTTTATAGGACCCAGCCCCAGTGATTTCTGAAGAAATATATGCTGGCCAGCAGTGGATGTGAACTTCTCAGGTCCTACACCAGTTACAGAAAACTTGCATGTTACCATTTCCATGACCAAGAAAGTTATACACACATCGGATGCTCTTTGCTAATCAGGGTTGCAAAGAAGGGTATAGAAGTGTGGGGTCCTGGTCAAAAGGGCATTAAGAACACAGGGAACTACCTTTCCTCCCTCCCATGAAATGTCCAACAAAATAGTCAAAAAGGGAAAAGCATAAATCTGCACTAGGAACCAGAGAAGGTACCTGTGCATAAGCCACATGCTCAAGGAGTTATGCCAGACCTCATATTATAGAGGGGACGAGACTAAAGAAAGGTCTGGAGATTGACACATGACACCAGCTCTCCACATCAGAGAGAGAGAGTAGTGTACTGGGGGAAGTAAGTCGTAAAAGATCTTGATCATCCTCTGCTGGCATCATGTAAATCAGAAGTGGGGCAGCTGGAGCTGAGGGCAGCCACAGGGCTGGCAGGACCCCTAGCACTTGGACTCGTGCATCTATGGCCTGGCAGTATTTGAAGACCTCCAATGTCTTGGAAGCAGCAGGTTTTAATTGAGCAGTTCGTGGGTGGGATGTTAGAGTAAAGCAGGAGGTATAGAAGAGCATTGTATAAGCACATCTATTGCGTGTGACAAAGTTCCTGATATCACCACCTAAAACTCCATCCGCAGGACACTTGACCAGGGGAAGTTATATCTGAACTGGTAGGATGTTCCTGGACCATGCTTTGTTTTGCTTTCTTCTCTTCCTATATTTTAGACCTGAGGTACCTCTGGAAACCTTGTTTAGGGAGCCTTACAATATTCTGGCAGAAATCAGCTCAATTCCTACTTGGCTATAAGACAGAGATCACACAGTCTAATGTCCCCCCGAGCAGACAGGTGAAATAAATGCAATATGTGGGTTCAGTGATAAGAGAGGATGACAGGGCGTGAAGAGATCTGTGAGGGGGGGGGCAGCAAAGACTCACTTTTCCATTTCAGCGGTGTGTTACCATGTGAGAATGTGGGCCTAGTGGTGCCAGAGCTTCAAATTCCTTAAGTAAGAGAATCATATTTTTATAACAAGTGGCCTAATTTTAGATGTTGGTTCTAAACTAATTTTAACACTACGAGGCCAAAAGGAAAACACGTTTGTGGATGGAAAAAAAGACAACAGTAGGTTGTCAAAGAAAACATGGTGAATAAAAGAGTAAGTATAAGACAAACAAAAGGCACGCTCCAAATGAGGTATTTCTCTAAAGGAACCACTTACAGATACTTTCTGAAACATATTTATCTCGAAAAATTAAAGGAATATTTTTCAGGGAGGGTCTGACTCAAAAGATTAAAAAGTATTATGAGCACATTAAAGGTAAACCAGCAATTATGAAGAAGGAACAAAATCAATGCCACGTTACAGACTTTAATAAAATTCAATAAAAATTAGAATAATAGTACTCATCTCATAGAGATGTTGCATATATTATATAAACCCTGTAAAATAATTAGTAGTTTCTAGTACATAATAACTTAACAAATATTTGTTGTTGTTGCTTTAGCCTTGAGAGACCCTAGAAACTACACCAGACAACAAAAGGAAAACATAAAAAGAGGAATCCATTAAAAAAAAGAAGGGGAAAAATGAAAGACAAACAAAAACAAAGCTGTATGAAAAACAAAAATAACAGATCATGTAAATAAAATCAATAATGTCATTAACCAAAAAAGAAGAGCAGGAAACTTTTCCCATTTGTAAGTCTTCAATATAAACAGTGAGAATGGGCATGAGGTCCAGACAACCAAGAAGGAGAACAAAGTCTAGTCATAGTCTATTGCTTTTCTTTGAAACTTTGGAAGATAAGGAAGAATTCTAAAAGAATTCAGGAAAAATTCAAGTTGGTCTCATTCTTGTTCCCAAAATACTGAAGAGTGATGCCTATACTTCAGGTGTAGAAATCAACAAGACTGTGGTTCACACTCCGACAAGAAAATACCAGGTAATCGATAAAATCTCAACTACAAAATAACTATGATTGATGTGCTAAAGATCTAGGAGTTGGTGGACAATATTCACAAGTATGAATATAAGGATGTATAAACAGATGAGTAATTACAGCCATATATATGGAAATTATATATAGGAGTCAAATGGAACTGCTGAGAATAAAAAAGCATGTCATTAAAGACTTAAAAATTCCTTTGCTGATCTTAAACTCAGAGTAGTCACAGTAAAGAATTATTGAACTTCCAGGCAGGCCAATAAAAGACTACTCAAAAGAAAACCCACAGAAAAAGGGGTGGGGGGAGAAATAGCATCCAAAAGATGTGGAACAATATTAAGTCATCTAAAATCTGTATAATCAGAGGCCCAAGAAGAAACAAGAAACAGAATGAGGCAGAAGACATATTTGAAGAGACAAGGGCTGAGGATTTGGAAAAAATCTAAAAAAAAAACCAAACAAACAAACAAAAAAAACAAGATCAAACCAGCTCAGGGAACCTAAAGTAAAATAAAGAACAAACACCATAAACTTAGTCACATCACTGTCAATCTCCTGAAAACCAAAGAAACCAGAAATCTCGATGATGGCCAAAGAAAAAAGAAACATTGCTAACAGAGATACAAATATTAGAATAACAGATTTTTGATTAAAAATATTAAGCAAACCAAAAAAAATGGGACTACATATTTAAAGTATTGAAGGGGGAAGGGCAGAATTCTATACCAATGAACCTATCTTCAAAAAATGAAATCAAAATGAGGAATGCTTCAGGCAAAATCTGAAAGAATTCACTATCAGTACATTTGAACTGTAAGATTTCTTAAAGGAAGTTCTTCAGACAAAAAGAGAATGGCATGAAATAGAAAGATGGATATGCAGACAACCACTCTCCATGTGGGGTCCTGCAAAAGGGCAGAAATGTGGTGACCCTCCGCCTTCCCCCAGGGAGGATCGGTGAGTACACATACTGCAGGAGTCTGCAAAGTTTGGCACACACAAAAGGGAAAATGGATTATCCCTGGAGGTTTAGTGAAGAGAGGACTGCAATTGTTCTGCTCCAGGCCTGGAGATTGGGCTCAGCTATTTTTATTTTCATCCTGTAAAGAGGCACAGAAAGCGTTCAGAGAACCAAAGCCTCATAGAGCAACCAGAAGCAGCTTCCACTAACCCTGGGCCACTGGGAAGGGGTTGTGCAACTCTGCCCAGGCAAAGACACCTGATAATCAGTGCAGCAGGTCCCTCCTCCAGAAGACCCCTGGAATAACAGGGGAACATCAAGTTTATAGAGCACACAGGACAGAAAACTCTAGCACTGGGGGATCATGGTATATATAATTCAAGGGTTCTTTTTTCAAGATTTGTATAACTTTCAGTTTAATATTTTTGTTTCCTTTTTTCTTTTCTTCCTTTTCAACTAGTTTCTTATTTTATTAACTTTTTGTTTTTAAGTCTTTAACTTTCACTTTTTACATGTACATTTTATAAATATATTCTTAATTTTTGGCTTCCTTTCACTGTATTCAATTTTATTTTTATGTATATGTAAGTTTTGTTATCTTTACAATTTTAGGATTTAGTGACTTCTAACAAACAGACCAAAATGCACACAGGACCAAGTGGATCATCCTGTTTTGTCCACCTGGGAGATTATATTCTCTCCCTCGCCCTTGTAATTTTCCATTTCTTTTTTTTCTGTTTTGGTTTCTGAGCTCTTTGGATTTGACTAGTGTGTATTTCCCTTGGGTCATGGTTGATATTTTTTAATTTGTCCCCTCATTCATCCATTCATCTCTGGCAAAATGACTAGAAGAATTCGCAACACAAGAAAGAGCCAGGGGTAATATTCTCTACCACAGATCTAATGGATATGGATATAAGTAATATGTCAGAGCTGAAATTCAAGATAACAATTATAAAGTTACTAGGTGGCCTCAAAAAAAGTATAAAACACACTAGAGAATCTCTTTGGGCAGAGATAAAATCTAATCAGGTTGAAATTAAAAATGCTTTAACTGAGATCCAGTTTAAATTGGATATTACAACAGCTAGAGTAAATGAGGCAGAAGAGTCAGTAAATTAGAAGACAAGTTGATGGAAAAGAAACAAGTTGAGGAAAAGGGAGAAAAACAACTAATGGACAACTGAGGGGAGGCTTTGGGAGATCACCATTACTATAAAGCAAAAATAATATTAGAATTGTTGGGGTTCCTAAAGAAAAAAACAGAGAAAGGGGGAGACAGAAGGTATATTTGAGCAAATCACAGCTTCCCTAACCTGGGGAAGGAAACATTTAAGTACAAGAGGTAGAGAATACCCCTCTACAAATTAATAAAAATAGATCAACACCCTGACATATAATAGTGAGGCTTGCAAATTTCAGAGATAAAGAGAAAATCCTGAAAGCAGCTAGAGACCACAGGTTCTTAAACTACAGGGATAGAAATACTAGTCTATCTATCCATAGAGACCATAGAAAGGGCTGGCATGATATATTCAGGATACTAAACGAGAACAACATGCAGCCAAGAATAATTTATCCAGCGAGACTGTCATTCAGAATGGAAGGAGAGATAAAAACTTCCAGGACAAACAGAAATTAAAAGAATTTGTGACCACTAAACCAACCATACAAGAAGTATTAAATAGGATCCTGTAAGCAAAGAGAGAGCCCAAAAGTAACATGGACCAGAAAGAAACAAAGGCAATCTACAGAAACAGGAACTTTACCGGTAACACAATGGCACTGAATTCCTATCTTTCAATAATTACCCTGAATGTAAATGGGTTAAAAGCTCTAATCAAAAGACACAGGGTATAAGATGTTATAAAAAAGCAAGACCCATCCACATGCTGTCTACAAGAGACTCATTACAGAACTAAAGACATCTATAGATTGAAAGTGAGAAGGTGGAGAACTATTTATCATACTAATGGACATCAAAAGAAAGCTCAGGTAGCAATCCTCATATCAGACAAATTAGATTTTAAGCCAAAGACTGTAGTAAGAGATGAAGAGGGACACTAGACCATACTTAAAGGCTCTATCCAACAAGAAGATCTAACAATTATTTTTATTTTTTTTAAGATTTTATTTATTTGACACAGAGAGACAGTGACAGAGGGAACACAAGCAGTCTGATAAAAAGGAATCTAGAAAAATCCCACAGCTAACATTATATTCAATGTGAAAGACTGAATGTTTTCCCTCTAAAATTGGGAACAAGGCAAGAATATCTGATTTCAGCAGTTCTAACCACAATGCTCTAGAGATTTTAGCCAGTGCAATAAAGTAAGAAAAAGAAATCAGAGGCATATGGTTTGGAGAAAGAAATAAAACTGTCTATTCACAGAAAACATGGCTATCTATATAGAAAATCCCAAAGAAGCTACCAAAAAAAGCCATTTGGATACGTATTTAGTAAGGTTCCAAGATACTAGCCTAAATATACAGCAATAAAGTATATATATTACCAATGAACAATCAGAAATTTAAATCATACAACATAATACCACTTACAATATCATGAAGCACATGAAATTGTACTAAGTATGAAAAATATGTATAGTAATTGCAGGTTAAAAGTACGAAATATTTCTGACAGAAATTAACAAAGACTTAGATGAAGCAATGTCATGTTCGTGGATAAGAAGATTTGATATTGTTATGTCAGTCTCACCATATTGCTCAAAATTTCTACGGGTTTTGTTATAGGAATTAACAAACACATTCTGAAACTTAATGAAATAAGATCCATAATAGCTAATAGTTTTTGAAAAACAAGAATTATGTTGAAACATATCATTTTATTTCAAGACTTATTATAAAAGTAGTGTAATCAAAATAGTGTGGTACTGGTGTAAAGATAGACATACAGAACAACTGAAAAAAAAATTGCAGTCCAGAAAGGGACCCATACTTATCTGGATAATTGATATAATAGATTCTACTTTGTAGAGTTTCACAGCAAAATTTTAGGCTCACAGCAACATTGAATAGAAAATACAGAGGGATCCCACATTCCCTCTGCAGCCATACATACACACCTCCTCCACTATCAAAATGCATAAGCATATAACATTTATTACCACTGATGAGCCTACATGGATAAATCATTATCACCAAAAGTCTGTAGTTTACTTTACGGTTCACTCTTGGTGTTGTACATTCTAAAAGTTTTGACAAATGCCCAAGGACAGACATTGATCATTATGGTAAAATACACAGTAGTTTCATTGCCCTTACTCAGCATTTTTATCATGTTTTGCTTATTCATCCCTCCCCACTAGCTGCTGGAAACCACTGATCCTTTTATTATCTTCAGAGTATTGCCATTTCCAGAATGTCATATAGTTGAAATCTTATAGTATGTGGCCTTTTCAGATTAGCTTCTTTCACTGAGTAATATGCACTTAAGATTCCTTTATATTGTTTCATGCTTGATATCTCATTTTGAAGAGAGTGAAAAATATTCCATTTTCTGAAAGTACCATAGTTTATTTATCCATTCACCTATTATAGGACATCTTCATTGTACTCAAGTTTTGGCAATTATTAATAAGGCTCCTATAAACATTTGTGTACAGGTTTGTGCAAAAATTTAGCTTTTTAATTTTGGGGGTGAATACCAAAGTGCACAATTGCTGGACTGTATGACACAAATACATTTACTTTGAAAGAAACTGCCAAAATGTTTTCTACAATGGCTATACCATTTCGGATCCCCACTAGAATGAGTCAGAGTTGCTGTTGCTGCGCATCCCTGCCAGCATTTGGAGCTGTCAGTGTTCCAGATTTGGGCTATTCTGATAGCTGTGCAGTAATATTGTTATTTTAATTTGCAATTTCTTAAAGACAAACAATATTGGGCATATTTTCATATGCTTATATTTGCCATCTGCATATCTGCATCAGTGGGGTGTCTCTTCAGGTTTTTGTCCATTTAGTCAACTCATTTTTCTTATTGTGATTTTTAAAAGTTCTGTATATATTTTGAATAACAATATCGGATAGGATTTTTGCAAATATTCTCTCTCGGTGTGTAGCTTGTTTTCATTCTCTTGACTGTGTCATTCACAGAGCACAAATTTTCTATTTTAATCCAGCTTGTCAATTCTTTCATTCATGAATTATGTCTTTAATGTATCTACAAAGTCATCGGTGTACCAATATCATCTAGTTTTTCTCCTATGTTATCTTCCAGGAGTTTTATAGTTTTGCTTATAATCTTTAAATCTATTATGCATTCTGAGATAATTTATGCAAGAATGTGAGGTCTGTGACTGGATTTATTTTTTCATGTGGGTGTCCAGTTGTTCTAGCACCATTTGTTGAAAAAAAAGGTCTTTGATCCATTGTATTGCTTTTTCTCCTTTATCAAAGATAAATTGGATCTATTTCTGGGCTCTCTGCACTATACCATTGATTTGTCTATTCTTTAATCAATAACACACTATCTTGAGTATAATACTTTTATAATAAGACTTAAAGTTGGGTAGGATCAAGTCTTCCAACTTTATTCTCCTTCAATATTGAGTTGGCCATTTTAGGTCTTGTCTCTTCATATAAACTTTCAAATCGGTTGGTCAATATCCACAAAATAACTTGCTGGGATTCTGATTGAGATTAGATTGAATCTGTTGATTACGTCAGGAAGAACTGACATCTTGAAAATATTAATTGTTCCTATCCATGAGCAAGAAATAGCTCTCCATTTAATTATTTAATGTTGTTCATTAGAGTTTTGTAGTTCTCCTCAGATAGAATGTGCACATATTTTGTCAGATTTATACTAAAGTATTTCATTTTAGGAGATGCTAATGTAAATGGTATGTTTAGTTTCAAATTCAACTTATTTGTTGCTGGTATACAGGGAAGTGATTAACCTCTGTAAATTAACCTTGTATCCTCCATTGTTGCTAAATCACTTGTTAATTCTGGGGCGGGGCAGTCAATTTTGAATTTTCTAAATAGAAAATCGTGACATCTGGAAGAGAGAGTTTTATTTTTTCCTTCCCATTCGGTATATCTTTATTTCCTTTTCTTATCTTATTGCATTAGGCAGGACCTCCGCTATGTTGAAAAGGAATAGTGAGAGGACATCCTTACCATCTTCCTGATAGTAATAGAAAAACTCCTAGTTTCTCACCATGATGATGTGAGCTGTAGGTTTTTTGTACAAGTTCTTTACCAAGTTAAGGTAGTTCCCCTCTATTTCTAATTTGCCAGGAGTTTTGTCATGAATCAGTGATGGGTGTTTTCAAATGTTTTTCTGTGTCTATTGATACGTCATGTGATTTTTCCTTCTTGTAGCCTGTTGATGTAATGGATTACATTAATTTATTTTTGAATATTGAACAAGACTTGCATATCTCAAATTCTATTTGGTCATGGTGTATAATTTTTTTTTTTGTACGTTGTTGGATTTGACTAGGTAATACTTTGTTGAGGACTTTTGCATATATTCATGATACTGACCTGTAGTTTTCTTTTCATGCAATGTCTTTGTCTTGCTTTAGTGCCAGGGAAATTCTGACCTCATGGAATGTGTAAAAAAAATCTTCCTTCTGCTTCTACCTTCTAAAATAAATTGCAGAGAACTGGTATAATTTCATCCCTCAATATTTGGTAGAATTCATGAGTGAACCTATCTGTGCCTGGTGCTTTTTGTTTTGGAAATTTGTTAATTATTGATTCAATTCCTTTAATATATGTGAGCCTAATGAGATAGGACTTTCTTCTTGTGTGAGTTTTTGTTAGATTATGTCTTTCTAGGGGCGCCTGGGTGGCTCAGTTGGTTAAGCGACTGCTTTCGGCTCAGGTCATGATCCCGGAGACCCGGGATCGAGCCCCACATCGGGCTTCCTGCTCGGCAGGAAGCCTGCTTCTCCCTCTCTCACTCCCTCTGCTTGTGTTCCCTCTCTGGCTGTGTTTCTCTCTGTCAAATAAATAAAATCTTAAAAAAAAAAAAAAAAAAAAGATTATGTCTTTCTAAAAACTGATCCATCTCATCCAAGTTATCAAAGTTGTGGGTATAGAGTTATTCAGAATACTCTTTTACTATCCTTTTAATGTCCATGTACTCTGTCACAATAGTCTCTCATTTCTTTCTGTAACTAGTAATTTGCATCTCCTCTTTTTTTCTTAGTTGGTCTGGGCACAGGCTTATTGATTTTACTGATCTTTTTCAAAAACCAGTTCTTTGTTTTGTAGATTTTCTCTATCAGTTTCTATTTTTCAATGTCATTGATTTTTGTTATTTCCTTTCTTTTGTTTATTTCAGAATTACTTTGCTCTTCTTTTTCTAGTTTTCTAAGGTGGAAGTTTAGATTACTGATTTTATATCTTCCTTCTTTTCCAATATATGCGTTCCACACTATAGTTTCCCTCTAAGTATTACTTTTGCTGAATCCTATTTGTTTTGAGAAGTTCATTTTCATTTAGTTCCAAATATTGTTTAAATTTTTCTTAAGATTTCTTCTTTGATTTGTGTGTTACTTAGAAATGTGTTGTTTCATCTCCATATATTTGGGGATATTTCATTCCATTGTGGTTTAAGAGCAGACATTGTATGCTTCCTATTCTTTTAAATTGGTTAATATAAGTTTTATGGCCCAGAATGTGGTCTCTTAGTGAATGTTCCATGTGAGTTTGAGAAGAATGTGTATTCTACTGTTGTTCAGTGAAGTAGTCCACGTGTGCCAATATATTCAGTTGATTAATGATGTTGTAGAGTCCAGCTATGTCCTTACTGATTTTCTGCCTGCTGAATCTGTCCATTTCTGATAGGGAGGTGTTAAAGTCTCCAACTATGATAGTGGACTCAGCTTTTTCTCCTTGCAATTTTATCAGTTTCCCCTTCACATATTTTGATGCTCTGTTGTTAAATGCATACACATTAAGGATTGTTATGTCTTCTTGGAAAATTAATCCATTTAATATTATGTAATGCTACTCCTTATTTTTGAAAACTTCCCTTACTCTGAAGTCTGCTATTTTGCTCTGAAGTCTGAAATTAATATGGTTATTCTTGCTTTCTTTCAATTAGTTTTAGCATGGTATATATTTTTCCATCCATTTGCTTTTAAGATATATGTATCTGTATATTTAAAGGGGGTTTCTTGTGGACAATAATATATAGTGGGGTCTTGTTCTTTGAGCCTCTCTGACAATCTGTGCCTTTCACTTGGTGTATTTGTGCAATGTGTACAGTCATATTGATACAGTTCAATTAATATCTGCTATATTTGTTATTGTTATTTATTCATTGCTCTGTTCTTTGTTCCGATTTTTGTCTTCTGCTTTTTTCTGCCTTTTGTGCTTAATTGATTTTACTTGATTTCATTTTCTCTCCTTCATTAACACATCAGTTATACTTCTTTTTTTAAAACATTTTTTTAAAAATGCAATCTTGCTATTTGCAACAACATGGATGGAACTGGAGGGGATTATGCTGAGAGAAATAAGTCAATCAGAGAAAGACAATTATCATATGATCTCTCTGATATAAAGAATCTGAGAGGCAGGTGGGGGGTTGTGGGGGATAGGAAGGGAAAAATATGAAACAAGATGGGACCAGGGAAGGAGAAAAACCGTAAGAGACTCTTAGTCTCAGGAAACAAACTGAGGGTTGCTGGGAGGTTGGGGGAGAGGGATAGGGTGGCTGGATCATGGAAAAAAATATAAATAAACAAATAAACAAACAAATAAATAAATAAATAAAGCTTTTTTAATGGCTGCCCTAGAGTGTGTAATATCCATTTATATTTAAGTCAAGTCTACTTTCAAATAAAACTATATCACTCTATGGGTACTGCAAGTATCACACAATAACTACATACTTAAACTTTTTAATACATGGTTGCTAAGTGAAATAAGCCAAGCAGAGAAACTCAATTATTATATGGTTTCACTTACTTGTGGAGGATAAGGAGTAACATGGTGGACATTAGAAGGAAAGGAAATGCAGATTGGGTAAATCAGAGGAGGAGACAAAGCATAAGACTGTGGATTCTGAGAAACAAACTGAGGGTTTTGGAAGGGAGGGGGTGGGTCGGAGGGCACATACTGCATGGAGCACTGGGTGTGGTGCATTAACAATGAATCTTGGAGTTCTGAAAAAATAAAGTAATAAAAAGCAAAAAAAAAGACATTTCTTGCAAGGCAGTCTACTGGCAACAAATCTCCTTCAACAAACCACTTCTGCAGGACAATTTTTGGGGGTACAGAACTATAGGCTGGTGGAGTTTTTTTTCTCTCAACACTTGAACCATTTCACTCTCTTCTTGTCTCACTTGAATAGTCTCCTGTCACAGTCAGCTTAGGCTGTGGTAACAAAATACACTATGTGTGTCACTAAACATGTTGTCTTAAACAACATGAATTTATTCCTCACAGTTCTGAAGTCTGGAGGTCCGAGATTATGGTGCTGGCCCAGTCGGTCAGATGCTGTTGCCGATCGCTTCCTGGTTGCTAATAGTCACGTGCTCTGTGTCTTTTCACACAGCGGGGACAGAATGAGCTCTGGTGTCCCTTTCTCTTTTTACAAGGCCACTAATCTCATCATGAGGGCCCTACTCTCATGACCGCATCTAAACATAATTGTCTCCCAAAGGCCCATCTCCAAATATCAATCCACTGGGGATTAGGGCTTCAACATATGAATTTGGAGAAACATTTCTGTCCATAGCAGTTCCTGAGAAGAAATCAGATACAATTCTTATGTTTGCTCCTCCAAAGGTAAGGTAAGGATATTTATTTCCTATTTTCTTTCAGGATGTTTTCTTTAGCTTTAAGCTGATTCTTAGCATTTTGAATGATAAGCACTGGTTTTAGTTTTTGTTGTTATGGGTTTTTTTAATTCATCCTGTTCTTTTTTTGAGCTTCCTGAGTCCATGGTTTGGTGTCCAATATTAATTTGGGGAAAATCTCAGTCATTAGTACTTGAAGTATTTTTTCTGCTCCTTTTTCTCCTCTCCCCGTATTTTCATTACACTTATGTTACACCTTTTGTAGTTGTCTCACAGTCCTTGGATATTTTGTTTCTTTAGTCTTTTTCTCTTTGCTTTTTCATTCTGGAAGTTTCTATTGCCATCACCTTAAGCTCAGAGATTCTTTGGCTGTATCCATCAAAGACATTCTTCATTTCTGTTACAGTGTTTGTTTTTTGTTTTTTGTTTTCTTTTTTTAATCGCTAATTTTAGTTTTTCCTTAAAATCTTTCTGCTTACATTGCCCATCTGTTCTTACAGGCTGTCTACTTCATTCATTAGAGTCATTAGCATATTAATCATAATTGTTTTAAATTACCAATCTGATAATTCCATCATCCCTGCCATATCTAAATCTGATTCTAATGCTTGTTCTATCAAACTGTGTTTTACGCCTTTTAGCATGCCTCATCATCTTGTACCTACTGGGTAAACCAGTCTTTACTGATGTGGTGTTAAGGTTTATACAGAAAAGTATTCTGTAGTCCTATGATAACTTCTTAAGTCTTTTAGTGACCCTGGGCCTCTGGACTGTGAATTTCGTAAGTGCTTCTGAGTCCCGTCCCCATTTGAGGTGGGACAGAATGGCCATAATGGGTTAGATTGGAATTGCTATTTCCTTTTGCCTACATGGAAGGCTAGAGCCAACCAGAATTTGGCATTTCCCTTCTTCCAAGTCAGTTAGGTTCTGAAAAAAATCCCAGTAGTTCAGGCTGTGGTGAAATCTTGAAGGCAGGCCTTGTTAAGAAAAGAATAATGCTCTGATATATTTTGAAATGTCTTCTCTTCCCCTCCACCTGCTGGAAGCAGGAGGGGATTTTTCTCTGATGTTCACTGGGAGAACCTGTTCAAGCTCCTGGAGGTAAAACCCACAAAAGTGTGGGCTCTCTCTGATGACCGGGAACCTCTGGAAATGCTAACTCACAGCTTATCCACACTGCGCCTTCAGCAATTCCTCACTGACATTTCAGGTTTTCTTGCCCTGGGACTCGTTTCCACAGAGTTTCTGCTCCTGGGTTCTTACTCCAGTGGGATGTGATTCGCTGCATCAGTCTGTCTCTCCAACTTTGGAAGCAGCCATTTGCTTGCCTCTTGCCTTCTCTGATGGATTTTAAAAGAGCTGTTGATTTTTCAGTCTGTTCAGCTCTTTACTTATTGTTAGGATGGAGTTACAACTTCCAAACTCCTTGCATACCGTACCAGAAACTAGAAGCCGGGAACTGTTTTTTCACAAGGCTTCCAAGGTAATTCAATGGGGAAAGTAGGTCTTTTCAGCAGTTGGGCTCATGAATCTCAATCTTTACCTCATTTCATGTATAAAAATCAAGTCAAACTGGATCACAGATCTAAACATAAGAGCTACAACTATCAAACTTCTAGGAAAAAATATTTGTGACTTCATGTTAGGTAAATATTTTTTAGATAGGACATAAAAATTACAAGCCATAAAATAAATAATTGACAAACTGGACTTCCTTATAATTAAATACCTGTGCTCTTTGAAAAATGCTGTAAATGAAATGGATAGGCAAGCCAAGAACTAGAAAAAGATATGTGCAATATATATTTGATAAAGGACTTGCATTCAGAACATGTAAAAATCTAATACCTCAATAAAAATATGTAATGCAATTTTTTAATAAGCAAAAGAGACCTTAACATAGTTTTCACCAACAAAGATACATTACGTAGCAGGCATATGAAGCCCACTCGACAGCATTCATTATCAGAAAAATGCAAATTATAACTACAATTAGATACCAGTTCATAACAGTACTGTTTTAAAGAATTATTAAAATATTAAGTGCTAGAAAGAATCTGGAACACTTGGAAATCTCAAAGATTACGAGGGGATCAAAAATGGTACACACTTTGGAGAACAGTTTGTCAGTTTCGTAAAAAGTTAAATATCAACTAACCATTTGACCTATCAATACCACTCCTAGATATTTACTATGTATAAATAAAAACACATATCCACACTAACACCTGTACACAAATGTTTATAGAAAATGTGGTATATACACACACGACGGAATATTACTCAGCCATAGAAAGAAGGGAATCTTGCCATTCACAATGAAAAGGATAGAGCTAGTAGTATAATGCTAAGGGAAATAAGTCAGATATATGATTTCATTCATATGCGGAATTTAAGAAAGAAAATAAATAAGCAAAGGGAAAAAGAGAGAGAGAGAGAAAGATAAACCAAGAAACAGATTTCTAACTATAGCGAACACACTGATGGTGACCAGAGGGCAGCTGGGAGGGGGGGATGGGGGAAACAGGTGATGGGGATTAAG
>PITA01012352.1:0-27122 GCA_004023965.1 Spilogale gracilis | reverse complement strand
GTAGGATGTCCATCACCAACTCAAGAAATAATGTGGAATATTAATTAGCGTTTTTCCCTGATCGGAGATGCCTCTGACAAATTATGTGTGTTATTGCCTTCACACGCTATGGAAACTGTCCAGTTTTATGACACTGAAAACGAGCAGGAATGTGCCCTGCCTAAAGCACCTCATGGCCGAAATGCCTGCTTCCTGCAGGCAATGCCTTCCAGCTGTTTCTTCTGCACCCATGACCCTCCCTATTTCCAAGTAATACACTTGTTTTCTTATTTCTTGACTTTTTCCAATTTTAGATATTATTTGCTGACTTTCCAGCATGGAAGACAAAATTAAGATTCCCAGTGCTCATACTGCCCCCCACACACTGGCACTCACACACCCCCCTGTTCTTCCATTCTAGATGTAACCATTACCCAGAACAGCATAAATGCAAACCGCGTACACAATCATTACCTTTCTTTTCAGACACAGCTTTTGTGTTTTCCTAAAGTTAATGCTCATCTTCGTTTTTCGTCCTGTCGGCTCTCCCCTGCTGCCAGACTAAGCTTCAACTTTCTCCATCTGGATAAATCGACGGGCCATCTGTTTTCTAGATTTTAAATTTTTTTTGTTGCTATGATATCCTCTCCTGTTCTCTGTCCACAAAGCATCAAGCAATTTTATCTCTTTCCATCTTTTGAGCGATATTCGAGAAAGCAGAGAAAGTAAACACACGGGTCCTGCTGATCACCAGGCTCAGCAGAGGCCCCTGCAGGGGTCGGTCATGATGCCGAGAGACACATGCGGGGAGGGGCCAGCGCCCCCCATAAATCAGATAGCTTAAGGCATCTTCAAATAGCACCGAGGCCCCACCCGCCAAGCCTTGCTATTCCCGATGCGCTTAGATCCCATTGCTTTTGTAGTTAGAGGAAGACATTTGTTCACTTAAAGCAGCAGTGGATTTAACGGACGGGAGGAGAAGGGAGCAGGCCCTGCGGCCTCACACTGACCTTCACGGCACTGAAGCAGAATGCATGCAGCAGGCCGGCGACCACGGCACTCCGGGCCACGCTGTAGACAGCCGACGTCATCCCGGAAACGGCTGCAACACAGACGCCAAGAGTCTCACAATCAGTCCATGGAAGGAAGGGCTAAGACAAGCTGTAGCTTTCGACAGCAAAATGCCTGCCAAAGGGGCAAAGAATACCTCTGCGGGGTCACTGAGTCAAAGTATCAGACAACTTAATAAAGAAAAAAAAAGAAAGGAAAGAAAAAAGAGAGAGAGACTGACCCTTTACTAAAAATTCTGGAGAAAACACTGAAAAGGAATTTTTGGCAACATTCTTAGAAGACTGTGTGAACATGTCCAGCCTGGAGGTCGGGAGACCTCGCTTACAGTGGAAAGCTGCTGGCCAAAATAAACATCACAGATGGTTTCCGCAGAAGGGGAGAGAGCGAGATCGATCTAACAAACAGGCAGTGCTCGTGTGCGTCTGTGTGTACGTGTGCGTCTGTGTTTTCACACGTGTGTGCACCTGTGCATGTGTGTGTGCGTGTGTAATGAGCTAGGCCCCATACTAGCTCACCAGCTATGCTGTAGTGCTTTATGTAGTATTTCATTTCATTCTTACAGCGACTCCAGGAGATCCGTGTGTTTATTTCCATTTAGAGAAGAGTAAACTTTAAAGTCAAGCAATCAGCACAAAGTCTCCAGGTAAGGACTAAGAGAGCTTTCAGCCACTGTAGACGGACTCTAAGGTGCTATGCCAAGGGAAGGTCAGGGTGGGAGAACGCGTCCCCTGTCTGTCCAGGGGCATACAAGAAGCAGCTCAGTGTTGAGGACAGAGAGAACCAAGCCTTGGTGGGGGTTGAGGTGGGACTGGGTGGCTCAGTCGTTAGGCAGCTGCCTTCAACTCAGGTCATTATCCCAGGGTCCTGGGAACGAGTTCCCTGTTGGGCTCCTTGCTCAGCGGAAAGCCTGCTTCTCCCTCTCCCACTCCCCCACTTGTATTCCCTCTCTCCCTCTCTCTGTCAAATAAATAAATAAAATCTTTAAAAAAGGAAAAAAAAAAAAGAATAGAAAGGAAACCGAGCTGTCTGAACTCTCATTCCATTCAGCCCTTATCAGAACTTGGGACTTCTTTACAGGAAGAGTGGGATGTAGATGACTTACCAGAACCTCCAAAAAACAGCATGTCAATTTGTTCCAAAAGATAAATGCAGAAAGTGTTGATCTGCGGGAAGAGCCCGAGGAGGGAAATTGCAGGGAAGCAATACAAAAACACTGGAAGTGAATGGAGAAAATGGACAGTAAGTGGGCAGCTGGTGGCTCCCTGTTTAGCTCCCAGCCACCGCCCCCCCACCCACACCCTGGAGCCAGTGCTGGACTCCTCACACCCGCAAGGAGGAAGGTCTGCGAGCCAAGGAGAAACGTGCCCATAAAAGTACCACGGGGCAAAGAACACAGGTGAGCACAGCACCAAGCAGAGACCTCAGATGGTGAGGGAGACAGTGGCCCAGTCCACAGCGGGCAAGAGTCGACTTGCACTGTGAAACTAGGAAACTCCAGGAACAGGTAAAGCTAAAGGCAATAGGTAGGCAGATCTCTCCCTGCAAGGGGGCGGGGGTATAAAACGTATTGCTGGTGGCTCCTCATTTTGGGCTTGTCACCAGGAGCATTTGAGGTGCTGAGGCTTGCCACTCCTGAACGCTGCCTGCAAGTTCAAGTTCAATGGGAACTCCAGGTTCGCAGACGAACAGGGGAGGGTGGTGACTAAGAAACCACACACGGTGACAGTGGGACAGTGAAGGGCCTGACCTCCTGGGGAGCTGGAGCATCTGGGACATGAAGGCGACCCTGCCTGACCAGAGGAAGAATGTGTCCCCTCCCAAAATTGGAATAGTGCAGCTGGATAAGACATCCACGTGCCAGGATTCCACATTTCACAGAGATCAGTTGTCAGAGGAAATCAAACACACTAGAGCTGCATTTTCCAATTCTGTCCCTGTCATCCTCTCTTCCTCAAGTCTATGCAAGTTAGGTTTCACAGAAACACAGAAACTGCCATTCTCTCTGCTGTAATACATCTGTCTTCTGTCTCAGCTTATTGAAGAGAATGTCAATGAAGTTTGATCCTGGTGAGCCCTAATAAAACGAAGGACATTTGATTTGAAATCTCATATGCCTGAACTTTGGAACGGTGTGCCAACATTGTACATAGACCACAGTCCACAGTGGCAGTGGGGATGATGTGGGGGGGGGGGCGGTTCAGCTATTTCTGAAAAATCAGAAATGCAGACTTCTCATCATGAAACTGTAGAAATGAGAGTCTTCGTATGTCCCATGCTCTTGCTAACCGTGGCTTGAAAGTAAGTATGGGACAAGCCCTTCTCCCACAATACCAAGGGACTATTCCAGCTCTCTTGCGGTTGAAGCCGTGCTTGTTTTGATACATGTGGTGATTTTGCTATAATGTTTTCTGTGGTAAGACTGCAACGATATTGTAACACCTAGAGCACCTGTGAGGAATTCACTTTCCAATCAAAGTAGACAATAAGATACAAATACTGATCTGCGGGACATAACTTTATAGGACACAATTTCTTTTTTTCAGGTTTTGTGGCTGGAACTTGGAGATAAGGAAAAGACAGAAGAAATAAATAGAAATTTGGGGCTCCTGGGTGGCTCAGGAAGTTAACAAGTCAGGAAACAACAAATGTTGGAGAGTCTGCGGAGAAAGGGGAATCCTCTTACACTGTTGGTGGGAATGTAAACTGGTGCAGCCGCTTTGGAAAACAGTGTGGAGATTCCTTAGAAAATTAAAAATAGAGCTACCCTATGACCCTGCAATTGCACTACTGGGCATTTACCCCAAAGATACAGATGTAGTGAAAAGAAGGGCCATATGCACCCCAATGTTCATCGCAGCAATGGCCACAATCGCCAAACTGTGGAAAGAGCCACGGTACCCTTCAACAGATGAATGGATAAAGAAGATGTGGTACATATATACAATGGAATACTACGCCTCCATCAGAAAGGACGAATATCCAACTTTTGTAGCAACAGGACTGGACTGGAAGAGATTATGCTGAGTGAAATAAGCCAAGTAGAGAAAGTCGAGTATCACATGGTTTCACTTACTTGTGGTGCATAAGGGGTAATATAGAAGACAGAAGGAGAAGGAAAGAAATGGGAAGTAGGGTAATTCAGGGAGAGAAATGAAACACGAGAGACTTTGGACACAGAAACAAACTGAGGGACTTGGAGGGAGGGGGTCGGGGGATGGGAGGGTCTGGTGGTGGGTACTGAGGGCACCTATTGCATGGAGCACTGGGTATGGGGCATGGGCAATGAATCTTGGAAGACTGAAAAAATAAAATAAATTTAAAGTCAAAAAAATAAATAAAATAAAGAAAGAAAGAAACAAGCAAGTTACAATGTTTTTATTTGTAAATGTTGCTTGTAAAGAAATTGAAACCGTAAAGAACCGTACCAGAAATTTTGTAAAGAAATGGAACTGTACCAGAAACTTTGCATTTATGGTACTTATTAGGGAAAATGAGGAGTAGCAGCAAGAGAAAATTATACACTCTTTCAGTGGTATGTTAAGAAAAAAAAATATCTTTGTTCACAGGGAAAGTTGCCGACAACCACAGGGACTTTTTTTTTTTCCTTTTGGAAAAAGGACAAAATGACCTCAGCAACTTCAAGTGTGGTTTTCTAATTGCCCTAAAAATGCAGAAAACATCTGGGGGCTTTTTTTAAATTTATGTGAGCTGTAGCCCAATAGATGAGGTGTGTGGCCTCCGCCTCGCTCTCCTTACACCTCCCTGGCTTTGATTTTAAAGCCTAAAGATCTCCTTCTCTAATACATCCTGGAGAGGAGCTAGATCCTGGGCTCCATGGTGACTGCTGGCCTTCCACTGTGGTTGCCGTGAGCTCTGTCCTGCATGCCCAGCCACGCGCCTGCGCTCAGGGCCTCCCACCGCCTCTCACCATCGGATCGCCCTCAAGCCACGATTCACTGGCTCCTGTTCTTTTCCCTTCCATAGCTGACATTTCATTACTTAATGTGTTTCTTACAGAGAAGGTTTCCTTACTCCTGCATTGGTGAACAGTTTCCAGTATTCAGCTGCCTTTAATTTTATTTCACATCCATACTTCTCCCTGGAGTTCTTCATTCTTGGTGTAGTTTTTAACACACACACAGCTCTTGAGAAGGAGAACTAAAGCAATCTCATCGAGCCTTCCGTCTGTCCCTAACCTGGACATGATTACACCAAAGTAGAGTGTAGCATGTTATCTTCCTTGCGGGATTGGAGTCTCAAAGTTCAAAGAAGAGGTACTAGTCAATTTGCTTGAAATTATATGGGAATAAAATTTTGATGCTCCTATGTTCTATAGTTAAATTTCTATTTATTTCTTTTTATAAAAGATTTATATATTTATTTTAGGGAGAAAGAGAGAGTGGGAGTGGGTAGGGGCAGAAGGAGAGAATGAGAGAGAGAGAGAATCCCAAAACAGACTCCCCACTGAGGGCATAGCCCCACGTGGGACTCGATCCCAGGATCCTGAGATGATGACCTGATCCGGAACCAAGAGTCAGCTGCCCAACCCCCTGAGCCACCCAGGTGCCCCAAATTTCTATTTATTTCTTCTGTCTTTGCCAGTGTTAACTCACCGTCCTGCCTGTGAACTACCCCAGCCCCGGAAACAGAGTTTATAGAAGACACATAGAGAAGACAAAGGTGCGGTCTCCCTGGGCAGACAGGAGCAGCACGCTGCAGCACGTGTTCCCCAAGCCTCCACCTAAATCTAAGGGTGGCATTATTGAAGCTGCCTTTTGCAGGCTGGGGAATCACAGTCTTAAGGACGAACACAAAACATAAAAGTCTCGGATCTGAGAAGGACCCATGCAGTGCCTTCTACAGCAGACAGCCACTCTTCCTGCCTGAGCCCCTTCCAGGCCAGGACCCCCATGCTTCAGTAGGCAAAGCCCGGCTACCACTGGCAGCTGTAACCCAAACCATTTTACAGGTCTATCTTGCAGGGAACGGTAATGCACCTGCCATGGGCTGGGACACGTTATTGCCGCTACAACAGGCAACCACCAAGGTGGGGACACCCCAGTCTTTTGCCCCATCTCCAGACACAGTGCAGCCCCAGTGGCTATGTTCCTCGGGGCACACTCCGGCTTTGCTCCTGCTCCTTTTGAAATATGACATGAAGAACTGAAGACCTCTGGGCTTCCCCATCTGTGGAATAATTAGAAAGCCGGCCCTTTTTATAGGCTTTCCCTAAAGTGATGCTAGCAGAAAGTAGCGAAAATTCCAGGAGGTTACCATCTCTGACTGAGCAAGCTAAGGAGGACTGACTCAGAGGTCCCTTCCCCTTACTCCCAGAACCACAGAAAATTTTGTCCCTTTTAAAAAAAGAGAAGTGCCCACAGGAGTATTTTGAATATATAGGAGGGCTCATAGAAGGAAAAATTAGGTAAGAATATGACCCTCAGTGTTTCCATGCCTTTAATCCCCCGCACAGCCTACAAAATCAACAAGTCCCTGCCACTGACTCTGTCTTCTTATGTCCCCAAGTTTCCCACCTCCTGCCCCTGTATATCCCACCGGCCCCCATTGTTCTATTATCTGCCTGAATTGCTTGCCTTTGACAGGCTCCCCTCCCCACATAAAAATACACAAGGAGCTTCTCCCCCTTTCCCACCCACCAAATCTGTCCCCCCACATCATCTCCCACCAAAGGCTCACATCTGACCCCTTCTGCCCTGGGAGGCGGAGGGAGCAGGGTCAGCTCTGCCCCAAAGCAGCGAACACAGGACTCCACGGATACTCCCTGCTCCTTTCCTGCTCCCCTTCCTCTGCCGCCTCGTATCCCTCTCATGAGGAAGAGGTGTTACGCAGAAAGCAAGAGAGGCAGCAGGCAACAGAAACATCAGCAGGAAGGCACAACTTTGAGAAATATTACACATCCCCCAGCACCGCCTGGAGGAGGGTCACAGCATGAGAGGCACATAGCACCTGCGACCACACGATGGAAGACAAGGTCACGTGTCCTTAGTCCTTGCTTCTCTCTTGGCCTTTTTCTTAAATGCTCCTTGTTCAAAGGATTGAATCATATCCCTCAAAAACAGTACCTGTAAACATGACCTCACTGGGCAATAGGGTCTGGGCTCGTGATCAAGTTACAGGGAGGTCATTAGGGTGGCCCCCGACCTAATATGCCTGTTGTCCTTGAAAGAAGGGGGGATTTGGACCTAGGGACACACACACGTGGAAGATGATGTGACCGACCCAGGGACAAGGCCATCCAGGAGCCAAGGAGTGAGACTGGGATGGGTCTTTCCTTACACCTTCAGAGATTTTAAACTCCTGGACTCCACTGGCCAAACTAATTAAAAAGAAAAGAGAGAGGACCCAAATAAAATAAAATTGTGATTGAAAGTGGAGAAATCATGACTAACACCAACTGGAAACAGAATCATCAAAAATTATTATCAATAGTTATATGCCAATAAGTTAAACAACCTAGAAGAAATGGATGCATTCCTAGAAACATAAACTTCCAAGAAATAGGAAGAAATTGATAACCTGAATAGACCAATATTTAGTAATGAGATTGAAGCAGTGATCAAAAACCTCCCAAAGAACAATAGCCCAGGACCTGACGGATTCCCTGGGGAATTCTACCAAACATTCAAAGTAAAAATAATACCTATTCTCCTAAGCTGTTTGAAAAAATTAAAACAGAAAGAACATTTCCAGACTCTTTCTATGAAGCCAGTATTACTTTGATCCCGATACCAGGCAAAGGCCCCATCAAAAAGGAGAATTTCAGACCAATATCCCTGATGAATACAGAGGCCAAGATTCTCAACAAGATCCTTGCTAATAGCATCCAACAGTACATTAAAAAGTTTACAACCAGGTGGGACTTATCCCAGGGATGCAAGGGAGGCTCAACATTCTATCAATCAACATGATAGAACAAATCAATAAGAAAAGGGAGAAGAAATACCTGGCCCTCTCAACTGATGCCGAAAAAGCATTGGACAAAATACAGCATCCGTTCCTGATTAAAACTCTTCAAAGTATAAGGACAGAGGGTACATTACTTCATAAGACTTCATAAAATCTATCTCTGAAAAACCCCTGTGAATATCATTCTCAATGCGGAAATACTGACAGCCTTCCCTCTGAGATCAGGAACAAGACAAGGATGCCCACTCTCTCCACTATTGTTCAACATAGTGTTAGAAGTCCTAGCAACTGCAATCAGACAACAAAAAGAAATAAAAGAAAAAAAGAAAAAAAAGAAAAAAAAGAAAAAAAGAAAGAAATAAAAGGTGTTCAAATTGGCAAAAAAAAAAAAAAAAAAAAGAAGTCAAACTCTCTCTCTTCAAAGATGACAAGATACTTTATTTGGAAAACCCAAAAGACTCCACCCCCAAACTACTAGAACTCATACAGCAACTCAGTAATGTGGCAGAATACAAAATCAGGGCTCCTGGGTGGCTCAGTGGGTTAAAACCTCTGCCTTCAGCTCAGGCATGATTCCAGGGTCCTGGGATTGAGGCCCGCATCAGGCTCTCTGCTCTGCAGGGAGCCTGCTTCCTCCTCTCTCTGCCGGCCCCTCTGCCTACCTGTGATCTCTCTGTCAAATAAATAAATAAAATCTTTAAAAAAAAATACAAAATCAATGCACAGAAAACAGTTGCTTTCTTATACACTAACAATGAAAATATAGAAAGGAAAATTAGAGACTCGATTCCATTTACTATAGCACCAAAAACCATAATACCTTGGAATAAACCTAACCAAAAAGGTAAAGGATCTGTACTCGAGGAACTACAGAACATTCATTAAAGAAATTGAAGAAAACACAAAAAGACAGAAAAGTATTCCATGCTCTTGGATCGGAAGAATAAACATTGTTAAAACGTCAATACTGCCCAGAACAACCTATACTTTCAATGCCATCCTGATCAAAATTCCACTAGCATTTTTCAAAGTGCTGGAACAAACAATCCTAAAATTTATATGGAACCAGAAAAGGCTATGAATTGTTAAGGAAATGTTGAAGAAGAAAAACAAAACTGGATCATCAAGTTACCTGATTTCAAGCTTTATTCCAAAGCTGTGATCACCAAGACAGCATGGTACTGGCACAAAAACAGACACATAGACCAATGGAACAGAGTATAGAGTCCAGATAGGTACCCTCAACTCAATGGTCAAATAATCTTCAACAAAACAGGAAAAAAGATCCAGTGGAAAAAAGACAGTCTCTTCAATAAATGGTGCTGGGAAAATTGGACAGTTACGTATAGAAGAATGAAACTAGACCATTCTCTTACACCACACACAAAGATAAACTCGAAATGGATGAAAGACCTCAATGTGAGGCAGGAATCCATCAAAATCCTAAAGGAGAACATAGGCAGTAACTCTTCAACATCAGCCACAATAACTTCTTTTAAGATACGTCTCCAAAGGCAAAAGAAACAAAAGCAAAAATGAACTTTTGGGACTTCATCAAAATAAAAAGTTCTGCACGGCAAAGGAAACAGTCAACAAAACCAAGAGGCAACCTATGGAATGGGATAAGATTTTCGCAAATGACACTACAGACAAAGGGCTGGTATCCAAGATCTATCACGAACTCCTCAAACTCACACCCAAAAATCAGAAAATGGGCAGAAGACATGAATAGACACTTCTCCAAAGAAGACATATAACATATACATGGCTAAAAGACTCATGAAAAAATGTTCATCATCACTAGCTATCAGGGAAATTCAAATCAAGACCACACTGAAATACCACCTTACACCAGTTAGAATGGCCAAAGTTAACAGGACAGGAAACAACAAGTGTTGGAGAGGCTGTGGAGAAAGGGGAACTCTCTTACACTGTTGGTGGGAATGCAGCCGCTTTGGAAAACAGTGTGGAGATTCCTTAAAATATTAAAAATAGAGCTACCCTATGACCCTGCAATTGCACTACTGGGTATTTACCCCAAAGATAAAGAGGTAGAGAAAAGAAGGGCCAAACGTACCCCAATGTTCATGGCAAAAATGGCCACAATTGCCAAACTGTGGAAAGAACCAAGATGCCCTTTAACAGACGAATGCATAAAGAAGATATGGTCCATATATACAATGGAATATTACGCCTCCATCAGAAAGTATGAATACCCAACTTTTATAAAAATATAGGCAAGACTGGAGGAGATTATGCTGAATGAAATAAGCCAAGCAGAGAAAGTCAAGTATCATATGGTTTCACTTACTTCTGGAGCAAAAAGAGTAACATGGAGGACAGTAGGAGAAGGAAAGGAAATGCGAATTGGGGTAAATCAGAGGGGGAGACAAAGCATGAGAGACTGTGGACTCTGAGAAACAAACTGAGGGTTTTGGAAGGGAGGGGGTGGGAGGATGGGTGAGTCTGGTGGTGGGTATTAAGGAGGGCACATACTGCATGGAGTCCTGAGTGTGGTGCATTAACAATGAATTTCGGAACACCAAAAATATAAGATAAAATTAATTCATTAATTTTTAAAAACAAACAAACAGAAACCCCTCTGGCTTCCAGAACTATGGGGCAGTAAATCTCTGATGTTCTCAGGCACCCATTAGCAGTACTTTGTTATGGCAGCTATAGGAACCATACACGACTTTTTCATGCCAATACCCTTCTGTTCTCACTTTTTCTTCCCTCCTTGTTAGTTTCTGAATCTAACAATAACAGCAACTATATATGCTCAGATCCCTTGGTAGTGAGGCATAGAAGGTGGAGAGGATCCACAAAGAAGAAAAACGTCTTTGAATTGCCCTTGCTTTCCCTGATCAAGTCAGAATATACCTCCATCACCTTCCTCTGGCTTCCAATTGTTCTAAATTTGTTCACAATCTTTTCCTGCTCAGTGCAAATCAGTGTGTTTAACACATTCACTCCATGGGGATTGCCATTGTTCTATTTTCCCATCATTCTCTATCCCAGAAGTCATTTGGTTGGCTTGCTAGCTTATTTATTGCTACTTTTACTTGTTACCGTTGACAAGCAGACAAAAATATCTCTTAAGGAAAAGCTTTAATGAGGAAAAGGGAATTCCAGATAGAAAGATAAGGAGGCCATATTCCCTGCCCCATCTCCTCTCCTCGATGAAATTGGTTTGAAGAAAAATAAGATGAGAATACATACAGCCAGTAGCTTATTTTAGGACAAGGATTTCTGCTAAAAGTAAGACCTCAGGCTTTGACCAAGTGTGTTAATGTCTTACTTTTTGAACCCTAATAACAGTTTGCCTTCCGATGACAGGGCAAATCTGCTATGCTAAGACAACCCTACGTATCCAGTGAGATTGGTGTGTTTATAGTAGCAATTCAAAAAAAAGAGAAACAAAAGACCACCCATGTACAGAAAAACAATTTCTACATGAAATGTATGTCATGCTTTTCTTCCTTTCTCCAAATCATCTTCAGGAGGTGCTTCCTGGTCCCTGCTTACTGTAAGGACCCAGCTGAGTAATCTGAGAATGATGGTGAGTGAGTATTCCAAAAGCTCACCCATACACTAATCCCCTTACTACTTAAAACACACTTCCGCTCATCAGTTCATCCACTCGGCAAACGTTCTCTTAGTGCCTGTATTTACCAGGCGCAGCACGGGGTGCTTTGCTTTGCCCTAACCCAGCAGCACACAAACTAGCAAGGGCAGAGACATTCGTCAAATAATCACAAGTGAAGCAGATGACTCCAAGATGGGTTTGGCACGATGGGTTATGGGGAAAGAGAATATGGGGCCAAGCTCAGGGGAAATGGGCCATCAATAAACACAGTTAAGGGGGTCTGGGGCGCCGCAGAATAGGAACACGAGACATGAGGATGAGATGAGGAGTCACCAAGGTAGCTAGGGCTCCAAGTCAGACCACACATCCATGTCACCTGTACTCGGTGGAACTCTATCAACACTAACCCATGCTCGAGATCCTGAGAAAGGATGGTCAGGAGGTACCCAGCGACCGTGACTGCCACCGAGTGACAAAACCCCCCCACACTGGGGAGCCCCCCGACGCCCTGCACCAGGCCCTGCAGCGACTGGCCTTCAGACACCACAACGTTAGGACTTCTCAGTCACAGAGACCACAATCTTTTAGAATAATTCTGCTGCTGGACGCTGTAGGGCTCCAGCTCCCGGACCATCTTCTGAATGCATACAAGCCAAAAGAGAAATGCACATCTCTTCATCCAGTAATCACATAGGAGGTTTTCTCCCACTAGCTATTCTGAATATAAAGAGACCTATCCACCCTTCTCTATATTCTTCCCCACAACCCGAAAATTCACTCACCTATTAAGAGGTCCCTCGCGGACTGGAGGGACCTCGGAGAGAAGAGCTTCAGGCCATAGACAACGTAAGTGGGAGGGTGCCGGGTTTCGGCCCCTGTATTAAGAAGCAAAATAAGGCCACACAGCACACAAAAATAGATTGGTCTGCTATATGTTATGATTTGGTTGTGTCCCTAGAAAACAAACACAATTTATGAATGGTACCTATTATTTTCATTAAATAACAAAAGCTTCATAGTCAGTAATTCATATAATGTCATACAACTTATGCCATAAATCACATTCTCCCCCCTCTCCCTCCATAAGTCACATATACAAAACACCAGGAAAAGAAAAAAAAAACAACTCTGATACTTATTTTTAGAACAAGAATATCAAAAAGAATGTTATGCCTTTCAGACTCAACAAGATTTAGCTGAAAATTTAATTACCACCCTTAGATACAATCTAGATCTAATTCAATACTTCCCTAATAGCAAAACATCCATTGATATTGTCCATTTCAAAAGCAAAACTAATATAAACCATTATGTGCTCTACATGGTCTAACTTGAGCCCTGCTATTAATAAGAAACAGAATTATAAGTGGTGGGCTTTGATTTCCTTGTCTTAAAAAGCAAGATAATACAGGTGCAAAGTTATACCCGCAGAGATTGTGTAAAATATCTTAGCGTAGCGCCGGGGAATAATCCAATTTTTTAAACTCACCATTTATATACATTTTCCTTTGAGGAGGACCAAAAATTTAACAGATTGCATCTTAGCCCTCAAAATAGTGTTATGAGGAGAAATAGAAACATTTTTATTCTTCTCCTTGAATAGATAGAAAATTAAGGAAAAACTATAACATCAAACTTTCCAGGGCAAAAGCCAATAAAGAATTTACATATCATAAAGCAACGCACAATTCATAAGGTTCAGAAAAAACAACAAAAATGAATTATGGACGGAATACTCTTTGCAATTCATGAACTACTTTGGGTATAAAAAGTAAAGATTAAAGTGATACGGGTTCAGATGTGAATATTTAAAGTCACTGCCATGAACATGTTATATTTAGAAATGCAATTTAAATTGCCACTGCTTCTATAATAGAATCGGTGCTATTCTGAGACCATCTTTTAATAGGAAGGAAAGCACAGGCTGTCCATGGGGGTTGGCTATGTTTGGTCCTGAGTCCAGACTCAGGAAAAGAATATTTGCACTCTTAAGGAAATTTCCTTCTGAATCCAACTGGGTCATAAATTAGTGGGTATGGGAATGCTTTTTCTGCATTAAAAAAAAAAAAAAAATGGAAACGAAAGCCTAAGTGAAATCTTAATGCATTCCTTATCAAGTGAAAAGCGAACTAACCTGGTTGGTATAGACAGTTACTTAATCTACAAATACGCAAGCATATGAGAAATATTTCTCAAAGTGACACCGCTTAGGATAAAAATTAAAGAGCTGCCTCCCACTTGCCTTGATTCTCTCTTTTCCTAAAAGTTTAAAAATACATCTTCTAGGAATTGAGAGTCTGGTCTTGAACAAGTTTGTGATATCATCTTAAAACTCCCAAGTCAAACTTGATTTATGGGCAGAGGACTGCTCCCTTCGTAATTGTAATTTATGGGACAAAACTCGAGGCTGGCTTCCTGACAAAGAGCTTGCCCTCATCATCATGCCAAAACTTCGCTTCCCATCCTGTGTTTTGGCTCCCTAAGCCATTCTAAGTGAATCACTAATGTGTGGCATAGACGCCACTTTTATTGTTCTTGATTGCTAAGAACACCTACTAAAAATATTCATTCCCCTGCTTGCCAACTCCTTTTTTCGCATATGAATCAATCACCAGACCCCTGAGGATTGGTGTTTCTTTTATGTAACAGAAATTCTGCTTGTCCCACCAGATAAAGTCTGATCAGTCTTGTTTACAACTCATCTGTTTCCCATGTGATCTCAACTTCGAAATACCCTGGGGGAGTGCCCCAGCTTCAGCTGTGGGACAGCTTGGAGGCTGTGTGCGTGTGCAGCTGGATTTCCCATCAGCCGCCCCCCACACGCACAAGGTCACTGCCCTCCTCGGGGAGCAGCGCAGCAGAAAGGATCTACCCACACCTCCAGGAACCGCCCTCTGGAAGGGACGAGGCCATTCAAATTCTCCTCTTATCAAGACAGCCGGTTGACCGACTGCTTCAAACTTGTTGCGAAGAAAAAGAAAAGGCATTTATTCTAAGAAAGATGGGGGATCGGACACTCTGGAATGCAGCCGGGCCTCGACGGTGAGGACACCTGGGCCGAGAACGACCAGGACACATCGCGGCCGCCCCATGTCAGCCGGCCGCAGGTGCCAGCTCCGGGCTCTCTGCACGCGGGTGTCCTCTGCTTCCTCAGTGGGCGGGGCAGGAAAGGGCCCCGCAGGCCTATGGGGGCTGCACACCTGCCCGACCGGCCACATGCAAGGGCCCGGTATTTTTGTCAGCTGCTGTGAACAGCAATAACAACAAGAGCTGACATTTATGTGAATCCTCGGGACAACGCTAAGAAGTATTTTTTATTCTCATTCTGCTTAGAGTAAACAGAGGCATACGTTTTATGCTTTAATTTTTTTTTTTTTTTTTTTTTTTGCCAAATTAAGAAATCTGCCCCCGGCCCGAGGATGCATGCTGGCCGCTACATCCCAGCTCCCAACAACAACCAGGAAGAGGAGAGCATTCGGCACTGGGGTCCGCCAGGCCCAAGGACTCAGCCTGACTTCACGGAATTTCATCCATAATCACCATTCTTTGAACACATACTGCGAAGCAAGTATAGTGTCTGGAGGAAAGCATGAGCAATAGCGTTGTGGTGTTGACTCTTCCTAAAAGAGGTCTGGAGGGTGGAGAGGGGGAAGAACTATCACCACAGGCTCCTTCCATCGCTCTGGGACACCGTGTTATGTCCCCAGCGCTAACACAGCAGCTGGCTGTTTCATAGTTTCTTGCAAAGGTGCGGGCTTGTTGACTCAGATCTCATCTCTCCATGCTTGTTGATGAGAACTTTTTCCCATTAGTGTTAGCAACTCAGCTCTCCATTTAGAGTCCTATGAGCATGTTTTTTTTCAAAAAATATTCTGTTTTATTTATGTATTTGAGGGGGAGAGTGAGTGAGTGAGTGAGTGAGTAAGAGAGAGCACAAGGAGGGTGAAGGGCAGAGGGAGAAGCAGACTCCCCGCTGAATGGGGAGCCTGATGTGGGATTCAATCCCAGGACTCCAGGATAATGACCTGAGAAGAAGGCAGTCGCCCAACTGACTGAGCCACCCAGGTGCCCCATCTGAGCATTTTTAATGATAGGCTTCAGCTCCCCTCGTGTGTGGAGCGAAAGGAGGAATGCTGGGGAGTGGGCACCCTCTGCCCTACAGAGCACAGGGCCCCAGGAGAACCTGAGCCAGTGAGCAGTGTGTGACTCCCACTTGGGGTGTAGGGGAGAACCCAAAACATTTCAGAGAAGGCAGTAGGGAGATAAGCAGCAACCAAAAGGCCAAATAATTCCTATCAGCATTAAAATGCTACTTATGTTTAAATATGGTGGAAATCTGACCAGCTACTTTAAAAACTGAAAAGGCACAGGCAAATGAGGGGCCAACTTTCTAGCTTTCAGACCTGTGACTCTCGGCAAATGGGTCGATGCTGTTGTTCAACCAAGGGGGCTGCAAAGGAGCTGCCGAAGTGCCCCTCAGGGGCCAAGCGGCCGTCCCTCCGCCTCCACCAACCTTACACATTTGCTCCCTGCCTCAGCACTTCCCTCAGCGGCAGTGAAATCAGATGGGAGGGCGGTCACCCAAGTGCCACCCCTATTTCATGGCAGAAATCCAGTCGATAAGAATTCGAAGAAGGCCATTTGGAGTGGCTCAGGCTTTAAAGAACACTTTTTTTGGAGCAAAGTAAATACACAGCTAAAGAGATAAATATAATGTCATTTGCAGTTAAGAGTGCCTAAGACTGAGTTGGCCTGACCTCTAGGACTGAGGGCTGAGGAAATGTTTATATGTCATTCCAAATCATTACTCTGATAAACGCTAGGGGATCAAGGTCAACACCGATGGTGGTTAAGTCATGTAGACAGTATGTCCCCTCAGCATGACGTGATGAAATTGGTTCTTCCCCTCTTGCTCCCAAAGATGTATGACCCCAGTCTAATCATAAGATAGACATCAGATAAATCCCCGCTCAGGGGCAGACTATACAAAATCCCTGACCAATACTCAAAACTGTCAAGGTCATCAAAATATAAGGGAAGTCGGAGAAGCTGTCACTATAACTAAACACAGTGTGCTATCCTGGATGAGGTCCTCAAGCAGAAAAGGAACATTAGTTTAAAACTAAGAAAATCTGAGTAAAATATGGATTTTTAGTTACTAATAATGAATCACTATTGGCTCACTAACTCTGACAAATGTGTGGGGTATGTGGGAACTCTCTGTATTATTTTCCCCGATGTTCTATAAATCTAAAACTGTTCTAAAATAAAAATTTATTTACAAAAATCATTCCCAGGGCACCTGGGTGGCTCAGTCGGTTAAGCATCTGCCTTCGGCTCAGGTCATGATCTTTGGGTTCTGGGACTGAGGCCCATGACTGAGCCCAGCAGGGAGCTTGCTTCTTTCTCTCCCTCTGCCCCTGCCGCCCCCCACCCATACACATGTGTGCTCTCTCTCTCTTCCTCTTTCTCTCTCAAATAAATAAAAACTTTCAAAAAAATCATTCTTAGTGGTTTTATGGAACAGGGCGTGGTACCGACTGTCTTCACTGTGTAGTAGCCAGAGTTGATTGAAGACCATAACAAGACCTTGCTCTTCAGAATTTGTACTGTGAGCGAGGAAACATGACACTTAGTATAATTCAGGCCCAGTGCTGGGCTCATTCCCTGTATCGTCCAATTCGCTCTTTACCAAACCCAACTGCTCTTACTATCCATATTTCACCCACAAAAAAAACCTGCGAACATCTGTCCCCTGTTTCCACAGTCCCAGGTACTGTGCTCAGCACCTCAGGATGTGATCTCTTCCAATCCCCTTACCATCCGAGCTCATGATTCCCTCTTTCACAGGTGAAAAACCTGAGATACAGAGAAATAACTCACCAGGAGCTCCCAGTTTGTACACGGTAAGGCTGGATTCAAATCCCCAAAGCCGCATGCAACCGCAGGGTTGTTCACCAGCATCATCGCTGGGCGGGGCGAGGGGGGCACCCCAACCACACCCACTGGGAACCCATGCAGGGGCTGGGAAGGGCCCCTGAGTCTGGCTCTGTGCAGGACATGCCCGTTTTTTTGCTGCCTCTTAGATATCCTGCTGCACTCGCCTCCCTGCATGATCGTCAGTGGAGACTGTTGGTCAGACCAGTGCACAGCTCCGGGCGAGCCAGTGAAAAGCCTCATCATCTACTCCTATATGGCTAGTCTGATCCTCAAGGGCTGCTGGTATCCACCCAAACCTTTAACCTTTAAGCTCTCCTAAACCTGTTTTCTTTTGTAACCAGATGCATTTCTGCCGGGCCCTGGGATCTATCTACTGCACCACATCTATTAGTGCGTCATTAATTCTGCCCTTATAATGGAAATAGAGTGTTGTGGTTCACCCTCTCCCGGTTTGAACCACTGGCTCACAATCTGCACCTGTGTGCTCTGGAAGGCAACAAAGAGGAAAGCTCAGCCAATCGCTGGAAGAGCAAGAACTGACTGAATCTGGGAATAACGCCTCCCCAGTGAAGGAAAGCCCTTGGGGTCCCGAGATGTCCAGGGCTCGCGCTGGAGCTGGGCGGAGAGCTGCCTCAGTGCCCGGACTTGGTTTGCTCCCCTCACCCCCTCCTTTCTGAGGTTTTCACATTTATAAACTGGAGATCCCGCACCCGCCTTCTAAGTGCGCACATGGCTCCGGCAGGGGGCAAGAGGAAACGTTTTGTGGCTCCCGTACTTTCTCTTCCCCCCAGAACTGTCAGCAAGCTGGCAATTCGAATCAGGGGCTAATCTACCGAGAAACCTGTGTGAGCAAATTAATAAACACACGTTTGATTACGATAGTAAGAGAAGTCATTTCTTCCTCTCTGTGTGCATGCTCGCTCGGATACACTGGGAGCTGCGTGACGGAGCTGTCTAGGAACTAGACCAGTTTAGGCACGGTAATTCCCATTTAGAGCAGGGGCAGAGGGCAGCGGCTACGAGCCACAAGCAGCCCACGGGGATGGCGTGCCTGTCCTTGCCATCACCTCTCTTCACAGGTTCTACATTATAGCGGAAGGTGCATGCAGGAAACGAGTGTTTAACCGCCTCTAACAACCCCCCCCCCCGAGTCACCCAGGAAGCGGTGACACTGAAATACCACTACTAGAAAGGACGGTGTAGCTCCTGACGCAGAAGAAGGTGGATGTGCACCTAGGGTGGGCTGAGCAAAAAGACTGCAGAGCTCCACATTTCCGCACACACCACCTAGCCCAGATTTCTGACGATAATCACAACAATACATCTTAATACCCTAATCATGCTGCTTCTACTTATCTTGACATTCAGACTCTGGAATAAAAGAAGATGTATTATATGCAAACCAATTATGGGGAACAGAGGAATTTAACAAGATAGCAACTTATGCCATGTGATGGTCCAATTATAAGCTCTTCTTAATTACTATGAGCTAAACATGAGCTATCATAGATTTAAAAGCAGTCCTAAATCCTGGATGTGATTTTTTTTTTAAAGCACAATGGAGGGAAAATCAAGCTTTCTTTCTCTGGAAGGGCTTTAGGGTGGAGGGTGGGCAGCACAACAAAAGAAAGAAGGTCCTCAAAGAGGTGAGAGGTCCGCCAGGCAAGGGCTTGGTGCAAAGGCGTGCAGCTGGGCTACCTGCGGGGAGCGGGCCAGACCCCATCCCCCAGCACCCCACCAGGGCAGGGCAGCTGGGCCAGTGGAAACCATGTTCCTTAAGGACTCCAGAGTACCAACAGATCGGTATGGTGAGCCCAGAGACTCCGCTCTAAGTTAGCCCAAAGTTATGTGGATGAAAAGTAACAATACTCTTGCAAAGGTGGAACAGGAGATCAACTTCATGTAAAGAACATAATGACTTGTGCTTACACAACTGATGTTACCAATAATGATAGCTCCCACTCACTCAGGAACACGTATGCTCCAGGTACCTACCATTTTAAAGGAAATTAAACAGATTAAATCCCTAAGGCATTGCATGATCCTTGTTGACATGCAGAGAAACAGAGACATGGCAAGTACATGTATTCTGCCCAGGGTCCAGCATCCTGCAAACCAACCAGGAAACAGAAGCAGGTGGTCTGACGGCAGAGGCCAATCTTCCCCACCCTGGGCTACGTGGCCGTCCCTAACATGAGGCCAGCAGGTGCAAAAATACCCTCTGCATCCCGTTACTCCCTCCTGCCCCCCAAATACTTCCCACACCACACTTTCAGACCTAGCCTGAATTTGGCAACCATGCATTCACATTTCTATCCATATTGATACATATATTGCCTTTTGAACACGTAGTTTTCCCCTATCTTTACCACAAACAAGCAAGGCAAGCTACTTGCCCATTATTTGCAACTTACGTGGATTGGCGAGGCGGGGTCAGGCTGAACACTCTAGAACAGAAATCAGAAGTCTCTGAGTCATCATCTCATGATTTCAAGGGTACATTAGTGATGGTAAGAATGAGAGGTGGTCTTGCCTTTAACAGGGAGTACTGGCAGCTGGCCAGGACAAGGCAGAAGAGGAGCACCCACATGTCTTTGCAAAAGCCTTGGTTCAAGGTCAGAAATCCGAGGAGGGAGACCAGGACCATGAGCAGAACTGCCAGCACGTTTTCCTTGACATCTTCAGTTCTGTGTAAAATAAACAAATCAAAACAAAGGAAATAAAAGGTAAGCCTGTTTCTAAGGATTCCCACCTGAATGCTTCAAAACGACTCACAGAGACAGCAGAGTGGTCGCCTTAACCATGCCCTGTGTTTGGTAACAAAATTGTAAGGTTTCTTTCCTTTTTTTCCTTCCTTCCCTCCTTTCACTATCCTTGTATTTTGCAAGCAAAATCCATATTTTAACCCCAACTTCCTGTTATTGAAATAAATGAAATATAATTCCACTGAGTCTCTGTGGTCACTAAACCGGGCCTCTTGGCGGAAAAACAGTTAACTGTTCCCTGCACTGCACAGAATGCAGTTCAAAGAGCTGCACTCCTTCCTTGAGATGGGGGAGAGGGGTGCATTAACACCTGGCTAAAGCAGGAAATCCCCTTCCAGATACAAGCTCTGCAGCCAGAATTTGCTCCCCGGTTTCAGCAGCTCCAGGAAAGCTCCAGCAGGAGAGCTAATGTGCAGAGGGTCTGACCAAGGTGTCCCTGACCACTGTCTCCCTGGGTGGTGTCCTCTTGAGGGACCTTAAGAAGCATAAGATGTTGGGGGTGGGCTCTTCCGTGGGAAGGTGCTGTCACTAGGTGTGAAGGGAGACAGGGTAAGGGAGCTTGAAGATGCTGAGACAAGGAGATGAAGGCTGGATCTTGGAGGCTAAGTAGGATGGGGAGGTAATAAAGATAGGAGAAGCTAGGAGAAGCTGCTAGATGGGAGCAGGTAGATGGGTCAAGTGCTCAGGATGGCCAGCCAACATCTGAGGATGAGCAGAGGCTGGGATCATGACTTTGGAGGTATAAGACTTCTATGAAAGGACACCAGGTAGGGCAGAGCGATGGAAGGCAGTGGCTGAAATGAACTAATGGAGCATGGCATGGACTGCAAGGTCAGGAGGGTAGACGGATTATTTCCAAGAATTCTGAGCATATTTTCTGTCCCATCAACTTTTGCTCATGTATACACTGTTGGGCTGGCTGAGAGACAGGGGCACCCAAACTGGCCCACATCACAGACGGGGTCAAGACTGCTGATCTTCCCTCCAAAGCAGCCATGACCACCATGTCATCTCCAGTAAATCGAAACCTAGCGGGGGGTGGGGGGACTGAAAATTCCTATACGTGACTTTCCAGGCAGGGACCACCCACCATCGTCTGGACCTTCCCCACCCCCAACCAGTCACCTGGGGACACGATGTTCCCTTGCCTAATAGGGGAAAAAACCCACCCGAATCCAGACCCAGAACCAATAAGGCTTAAAAACCCTTACACTCCCCAACCCGGGCGCGACTTCCCCGACCCTCCTCTCCCGAGTCGCAGAACCTCGCCCGAGGGTGCTGGCAATAAAGCTCACTCTTTGGACCCTGTTTGCCTTTGTGGTCTCCGTTCTATTTGCAACGAAAAACCTTACACATACATTATTGTTAGGAAGGGATGATTGTCTACTTAATTCCTAGCAATTGGTCACTCATGGGCACTTTTTTGTTTTTGTTTTTGTTTTTTTTTTTAATGAATAGACTTTTTGTAAAGAGCAGTTTCAGATTCACAGCAAAATTGAGGGAAAGTATGAAGAGTTTTCACATAGCCCCTCCCTGCAAATACACAGGGTCCTACCATCAACATCCCCCACAGACTGGCCAGCCAACTGCGACACATCATTATTAACCAAAGTCTATAGCCCACATTGTAGTTTATTCTTGGTCTTGTCCCATCCGTGGGTTTGGATATATGTGTGGTGAGATGTGTCCGCCATTATAGTAGCCTGCAGAGTACTTTTACTGCCCTAAAATCCTCTGCCTGTTTACCCCTGTCTTCCCCTAACTTCTGGCAGTCACAGATCTTTTTACCGTCTCCACAGATTTTCCTTGTCAAAATGTCAGATAATTGGAATCACACAGCAGGTAGCCTTTTCTGGTCAGTTTCCTTCAGTTAGTAATATGCATTTAAGGGTCCTTTGTGTCTTTATATGTTTCAATAGCTTATTTCTTTTTATCGCTAAATACTGGGTTTTTTTTTAAAGGTTTTATTTATTTATTCATGAGAAACAGAGAGAGACAGAGGGAGAAGCAGGCTCCCCACTGAGCACTTAAACGACTGAGCCGCCCAGGTGCCCCGCTAAATACTGTTTTACTATACAGATGTACCATGGTTTATCTATTCACCTATTAAAGTACATCTTTGTTGCTTCTAAATTTTGGCAACTATGAGAAAAGCTTCTATAAGCATCCATGTGCAGGTTTTGTGTTAACCTAAGTTTTCAATTCATTTGCTCCAAGGAGCAATAGTGCTGAGTCATATGGTAAGAATATGTTGGGTTTTGTAAGAAACCACCAAGTTATCTTCCAAAATGACTTTACTGTTTTGCATTCCCACCAATGATGAATGGGAGTTCCTGCTGCTCCACACCCTTGCTCACGTTTCGTGCTGTCGATGTTTTGGACGTGGCCATTCCAATAGCTGTGTGTATCTCACTGTTGTTTTCATCTGTGATCCCCCAACGATGATGTGGAGTATCGTTACATATGCTTATTTGCTCTCTATATACCTTCTTTGGTAAGGTGTCTGTTAGTATCTTTTGCCTCTCTTTTAATTATGCAATTGAACTGTATAGACTCAAGATGCATGGAAATGTGAAGAACTCGGATATTTTGATGCTCAAGCTGAAAGTTAAAAAAAAAGATCACTTCTGGGGGAATCAAAATATATTTGGTAAAAAGGAATATGAGGGGGTTTTTGTTGTTGTTTTCCACTATGCACTTCTTATAGAGCCAAATATATTTTGTTAGTTCAGGTCCATAAAATTCTTTATGTATTTTTTAGTGTGCTCATAACATTTTGATGTATACTTAAAAATATCTAAAGGCTTAGGAACTTTAAAAAAAAACAAATATATCAATTAAATGAACAGACTTTTTTCCCAATTGAAGGGGAAAAATAACGTTCCTGAAAAATATTTTTCCCCAGATTCTCCTCCAGCAGGACTCCATTCCTCCGCCCCAGCCCCCCCATCCTCCCACACCCACAGTTCCCCATGCATCTCTATTTAAATACCAGGTGACAAAGTTTACTCACTGGGCAAAGAGTGTCATGATGAAGGCTGTACTTTAGAAAGAGTTATCTGGCAGAGTTTGACGAGATGCACTAGAAGGGAAACCGTACAGTGAGGATAAACAACACTCCAGGGGAGACGTAACGAGGGTCTGGAAGCAGATGGGCTGTGTGGGGTGAAGGGTTCACTGAAAGAATAACGATGATTTCAAGATTTCAGTCGGGGGAAGAAAGGATCACGGCAGAGTCAGGCAGAAGTTGAGAAGCGGAGACGGTTTGCAAAGGGACATTGACTCATTTATTCACGCAACACTGTTCGGCATGGCTCTGCGTACTTGGAATACATCAGCGAACAAAACTCCTGAAGCTTTCTTTCCAGTGGGCAGTGGCACAAAATAAGTAATATGTACAACAAATAGTATATTATATAGCGTTTAGAGATAATGAAAAAATAAAGAGAACAAGGTAAGAAGAATCACTAGCATCTGGGTAGGGAACTGCTGTACCTTTCAGCAGGAAGGTCAGGCTAAGCCCCACAGAGAAGGGTCTCTTCTCAAGTGTGTAGCACCTGGGGACTCCAACATGAAGAATCCAGGAGGGAGAGGTTTCCTGCAAAGGTGACTGTGGTATTAAGGAGTAACCAGCAAGACAGAAGGAAAACAAAGAGAGGGCTGAGGCCAGGAGGCCAGGAGAAGAAAAGCATACCAAGGAGGAAGGAGGAGAACCAACTCTGTCAAAGGCTGCAAATGTGTCTAGTAAAATGATGGCTGAATGGGTTAGGTCAACGGTGACCTTAACAAGAGAAGGCTTGGAGTCCATCCGGGGAGTGAACGGAAAGGGCTATGAGAGGATGGGAGAAGAGAGACTGCAAGCAAGCCCTCCACAGAGTTCTGCTGCAAAAGAGCACAGAGAAACCGGACAGTGCCTGGTGAGAGAGTGGGTCAGGAGGACGTCTGTGGATGGGAGAAATGAGAGCGTGTTCTCAAGATGACAACAATGGCCATGAGATCATCTGAGGAACAGGAATGGTTTTCCCACTGCTTGTCACGTAGCTGACTCCTCTCGTTTCTCCTTTGTGTGCTTCAGCTCAGAAGAGGCTTCTGCAACCCCCTGTTCTGACATGAGTGTCCCTTCTCCCCCAGTTTGCTCCAGCTCGGACCCTTGTGTGTGTGTTTCATGGTACCTATTCCCATCTGCTATTTCAGCCCACCTTGCGTGGCAGAATTCGAGCTCCATGAGGGTAGGGCTCTGTACTCAGTGCCCAGGGCAGAACCTTGCGCGGAGCAGGTGCCTGGCATCTAGGGCTTCTTAATTTGTTGAATGAACAAATGAATGAAATGATGCCCAGGTGGGCAGCTTTTTCTTTTAGATGCCAACTGAGAAAACTACATAAATGAAAATACAAGCTATATATTTTGCAAGATGAGGTAACAGCAGAATAAAAAAGAAGAGAAAATGAAAGAGGGGCGCCTGGGAGGCTCAGTCGGTTAAGTGTTCGACTCTTGATTTTTGGCTCAGGTCATAATCTCACAGTCCTGGGATTGAGCCCCAGGTCTAGCTCTGCACTTAGCGGGGAGTCTGCTTGAGATCTTCTTTCTCTCCCTCTGCCCCTCCCTGCTGTTTGCTGTCCCTCTTTCTAAAATGAATAAATACAGGGCACCTGGGTGGCTCAGTTGGTTAAGCGACTGCCGTCAGCTCAGGTCATGATCCTGGAGACCCAGGATCGAGCCCCACATCAGGCTCCCTGCTCGGCAGGAAACCTGCTTCTCCCTCTCTCACTCCCTCTGCTTGTGTTCCCTCTCTGCCTGTGTTTCTCTCTGTCAAATAAATAAAATCTTAATAAAATAAAATGAAATAAAATAAAATAAATACATCTTTTAAAAAAAAGAGAGAGAGAGAGAGAAAATAAAGAAGAATAAGGACAAGTCCAAAAATATATGAGTAGAATGAATGTGAACCAAAAGCAAGGAAAGACTACAATTCTAAGAGCCATGAAGGTAAGATCAGAGAAGGAAATATTTTCAAGGAAGATCAACCTGAATTCCCAGAGTAAAGTTGAAAATTGTCAAGCAGAAGGCCTTAAGCTATGGGAGTTTATAGCAATGATTAGTTCAATTTCGCTGCCTGTAATTCACCGATTTCTTCTACTTCCTGCCCAATCCTTACTGTTTGTTTTTTTATTATGCATACATTTCCTTTATAAACTTTAATTAGGCAATTCAAGTTCATTAATCCATGTGGAGCTTTAAATACAATGTCCCCCAATGAATATTAAAGGTAATTTATTTATGCCTTTTGAAATTTTACTATCAGAGTAAAAACTGTAAAATTCATTGCGAAAATTCCTGCTTTCTTAAACAGACCTTTCAGATCACCCCTGCCCTAACAAAGAAGGCGAGCTAGGGAGGTGGGCCATAATACGCCCTACACCGTCCTCAAGGTCAGGCTGAAGGGCTGATTTCTTGTGCCTGGACTCTGTATTTTCACAAAGTTCCCAGGTGCTTCTGATACACAGTCCTGTTTGGGGAAAACACTATACTTGGAAAGGTCCTAAGCTGCTAGGTTTTTCTAGGTTAGTGTTTGGGTTTTTCTTCTTCTGTCCTTGCTGCCAGCTTGGGGTTCATGTTGTCTTATTTCCCCTCTTAGTTGGCCAAGAACTGGAAAACCAGATGCCCTCATGTGCTAATAGATGCTCGAAAGCTTGTATGAATTCTGAAGAGAAGATGATTTCTCCCACAAATTAAGGGCCTGCATTTTGTGTCTGGGTTCGATGAAATCTACTTTGGCTACCCTAATTTCATTTTATTTTTATTTACATTTCTTCTTTCTGGGTTCTGGGACACATTCTAGGTCATAATAACGATACCAGCAAGTAATACTTTCTATGGCTAACTTGATTTAATCCTTCAAATCTCCCTGTATATAGACTATCCCCATTTAAGAGACAGAAAACTGTGGAACAGGGAGGTTTCACACCCATCCTTAGATCATCGCACTAGTGGGGGGGGGGCACTGGCCCTGATCCCCGGGGTCTCCCCACACCAGCTGCGGGACCCACAAGTCAACATGTGGCACTGTCCGACATGTCCTGAACACTGCCTTCAAACCCAGTATGACCTGCCACAGAAGTAATTAAAACTATAAAACTGTAAACTTCCAAAAACTGCAATAATCTTCATCAACCATTTTTAGCCCTTAATTAAATTTTCAGTTAATTTGTTGCTACAGAGTGGATTTAAACAACACACCTGGAAATCTATAGAAATATTTGTTTCTAATATGAAGGGTTAACTCAAGGTAATCCAACTGTCAATAATTCCTTTTTAACAGAATATTAAATTAATATCTCAGGAAAAAAAAACCCTGCTTCATCTAACAGGATGTATTATCTTGGACTATTTCAGTTGCATTGGAAATGTTCATCTTAAATGTGCTTCATCTAACAGGATGTACTATCTTGGACTATTTCAGTTGCATTGGAAATGTTCATCTTAAATGTGCCTCTGGGGTGACATAGCATGTTAGGAAAACCGTTATAACTATTCCCTGACTTGTGGGTCCTGTAATTAACTACTGTAGTTTTGCATGGCTATTGTTTTTTAGTTTGTGATCACACCATTTAAGACATTACTATAACAAGTAGTCACTGGGGGACCAACTACAGCAAGGCAGAGGATCAGCCTTCCCACTGCCCCCACTCGGCTGGCATTTAACTGAGAAATTCTGCACTTGCTGATGATGGCATCAGTAAGGCATCTTGAATTTTCAAACCAACAGTCCCATCAGAAGTGCATGGCCCATGAGGATCAAAATCTAGCCCTTTGTATATTGTGAAATATACAAAGAGTATATATTGGTCCGG